>CM031960.1:22282047-22427047 GCA_018749465.1 Paracanthobrama guichenoti | reverse complement strand
AGGGGTAGTGTGTGTCTGTGTGTGAGATGTGTAGGTTCAGGGGTAGGGGTAGTGTGTGTGTGTGTGAGATGGGTAGGTTCAGGGTAGGAGTTGTGTGTGTGTGTGTGTGAGATGGGTAGGTTCAGGGGTAGGGGTTGTGTGTGTGTGTGTGTGTGTGTGTGTGTGTGTGTGTGTGTGTGTGAGAGATGGGTGGGTTCAGGGGTAGGGGTTGTGTGTGTGTGATGGGTAGGTTCAGGGGTAGGGGTTGTGTGTGTGTGTGTGTGTGTGTGTGTGTGTGTGTGTGTGTGTGTGTGTGTGTGTGTGTGTGTGTGTGTGTGTGTGTGTGTGTGTGTGTGTGTGACAGCTGAACGACAAGAACCGGTTATATCTTCCACATCCCAAAAGTGCCCGGCTCACGTTCTGTTTACTCAAGACTATCATCGGCTTACACCTCTACAAAGCCCTGACAAAACCCCACGCGTGGGTCCATATCAGATAATCTTGATCTGTTTACACAAACACTGCCGGTGCAGAAAGTCTTGGAATCAGTGAATATAATGACTATTTGTTAGGCTATTCAAATTACATAAATATGTTTAACACTGTTCATTTTCAGTGGCGGCTGGTGGATTTTAAAATAGAGGAGGTGTGTGTGTTATACGGTGTGTGGGGGGGCTATTATGCTATCTCCTGAACAAGAACAGTTTCTCTTGATCAAAACACAGGAAAAGAAGCAGCAGAAACAAGCAATGTCATATGTAAACAGATGCATATGAAAAATAACTATCATCAACATTAAACATCATATAAATCAAAACTCAAAACAATCAAAAAAATGTTACTGAATGAAATGTCAACCCAGGAGGACGAGCTCTAGGACTGTGAAGCTTTGGGGTGTTAAGCTCCATCTACTCCATCTGTGTTTTGATCATCGCTCTGAATCTGATCCGGATGTAGTCTTTGACAAAAATGCGATTTTCTCAGCTTTTTGTTTAATGTTTTTTTTTTTTTTTTTTAATTAAATCAAACTTACCCACATTCAAGTGTGAATAAAATAAGAATGCATGAAGCTAGAATAAATAAATAAATAAATAAATAAATAAATAAATAAATAAATAAATAAATAAATAAATAAATAAATATTTAGTTTAAAAGCAGAGGCTCTGTTCTTTCTTTAGATATATTGCATGTTCAGATATTCATACAACAAAATATTCTGGAGACCATGAAATATTTGTGAAAATGACCAAAAACGCTGGCGGTGGCTGGCAACTTTTTAAAAAACACTGGCGGGGAAAGAGTTAATTGTATCTGCCGTTCAAATGGTAGTTTGATAAATTTGTTGCGATCAAATATTCAATATTTCTACTCTCCATAATTAAGGTAATTGGTACATTATCAGCGGTAGCAGTTCAAACTAATATCACATACAGAAATTTACATCTCTGCGATGATTACGTGATATACCAAGTAAGGCTAGCTTCCTCTGCGGTGCATTTTGTTCAACACTCGAACCGCTGAAAGTGAAATACTTAATGGTGATTGGCTAATTTTGTTTTTTTACCAATGGAGGCAAATGTCTCCGGCAATGGATTTGCCACCTCCTTTCTTTTCCCTTGAAAATCACCTTAGCACAGTTTTCCATACACACAAGAAATACACATTGTTCAACTTCAACCTGTCTCCAAAACCCTGCCCAACAAAGACATGACAGACATGGCGTTGTCAGCAATCCTGCACAAAATGATTGACAGGCAGACAGCGTTTCAGATTTTTTTTTAAAAAGAATGCGTTTTCCTATTTTAATGACATCTGTCAGGTAGTATTTCAGACGAGCTGCAGAGCGACTCCAGCCACTTTATTGTCATTATCTGAAATAAAATGATTAATGATTAATTTTACTATCAGTATAAATATTTTGCTTCTGTACTAGCACTCGTACTCATTAAAATGCTCTGATACCATGATCAATGTCACGCAGCGTGTACAGGACAGTGATAAGTAAAACGCGGAGTGGATTGAGCATGCAGCGGCACAAATGTGCAAGCACTTGTTGCATGCTCTTGATTGCTGATTGTTCACTCAGCACACATGCGTCATTTGAATTGAAACTAAATCGTATGTGCAAGTAAAAACATGAACTGTTTCATGATTTATGTAAAACGAGTGGTTCCCTACATTATTGCAGTAATGACATGACTTTTTCAACATGTTTTCTGTGCGCAAACATCCGAAGCATCATGAATCATCATCATCTCAGCGCATGAATAGCCCATTAAATCAAGTTCTCTTTCATATCTTCTTGCGCTTGAATGGACAAATTCACACAAAATTGTCAAAATGTATAGGTATGTATCCTTGTGAAACAGTGTCTTAAATGAAAGTAAACAGATGAAAATAAAACACGCGTGTAACAGTATGTTAAAGAGACAGCAGCCTAATAATAAACTGAAAATACAGGTATCAGTACTCATAATCGGCAAGTACTAAAAATAAAAGTATCATATCGGACTTGTTGGCATCGGTGCATTCTTATGAAAAAGAATACTTTTATCCAGCAAGGATGCATTAAATTGGTCAAAAGTAAAAGGCATTTATAATTGTTAGGTTTTCCAGAAAAATATGAAGCAGCATGACTGTATAAATCATGTTTTCATGTGCATATCATACGTATTCATAATTATTAGTATTATTAGTAATTATATTGTAGTATTGACATTTTAATAATAATTACATGTCAATTTTATCCAATGGGTTTCTGTTAACAGCGGTGAACTTTATTTTTATCAAGTGTTCAGCTGTTGGTCAGTGTTAAGTAAACGTTGTGTGATGCATCGTGTGGAAAAGGGTGTGAGAAACTTGCCTCTGTGTGCTGGATTTAAATATGCGCATATATTACAGCTACAAGTGTCGGCCACACATTTTTTCCTTCCTTAAAAAGTAACTGCAGCACATTTCCTTGTGTTGCAGGTGTCATCTCACCAGTGTTGCTTAACGTACGATAATTTCAGTATTTTGTGACACGTTGTAATCATAGGGCTTCTATGCTCCTTGATATAGCTGTAACACAGAATGTGCACGTGGCGTTACACATGTCTTCCATCTCATCTCACGTGACGTCTTCTCGGCCAGTATTCACGGAGAATGGCTCTCTCTCACAGTTAACGCTCCTGCCGTGGTGCTTCGGTCCGTTGTTAACTTAACTCAATATCCAATAATTTGTTGAACTTACTTAAAACAATTTAGTAATCTGTACTGTTTGCATGCTATGCCTTCGTTACTCAGAAAACCCAAGTTCACATTGTTTGACTGGTTTGTCAAGAAACAAGAAAAAAAAAAACAGGCGGGGCAAAAGGTTTTTGAGGCATTCTTAATAGACTTTTCACTCATTTCCTCCACTTCTGCAGTTATCACTCTCCTTAGCTGCATTCACAAATTTTCCAAAGTCATCTTGAATGTTATTGTCAATACAACTTAACATTTTGGGAGGATGCCAGATAAGTTGACTTCATAAATTCATGTTGATTTCCTAAAAATTCGCACCATTTTCTGAAACCGTGTTTCGAACGAATCAGGTGAACCAGTGATTTAAAGGACCATAAAAGAGAACCATTTACGTTCGAACGAACGAACGAACGAACGGCTCAATTACTTACTCCATTAGACATTTACCGCCACCTACTGGCAGTTTTAGTTTATAATTTAAAGAATAATTTCACTAAAAATAGTTTCATACTTCCATATTAATAAAAACAAACATTAAAAGGTTTAGTTCACCCAAAAATATTTTTTTCTGAAGCTATTTTTTTGTAATGTCTATTAGATTTTTACACAATAATGACTAAATGATCTTTTGGGAGTAATTTACATAATAATATATATAATAACATCAGCCAGATTTGATGTGCGATTGATTAATTGCCACATCATGTAATTAGATTTTTTTTTTTTTATTAAAATCGCTTGACAGCCCTAATATACATATCATTAATTAATTAATTCACAAATATTATATGTAACGTGGCAATAAAATGTTAAAAGATTTGACATGAAATATATCAAATCGAATCACCTTTATTTATATAGCGCTTTTAACAAGTCCAGTTGTTTCAAAGCAGCTTCACATTGTTAACAGGAAAATAATGCAACAGAATTTGTACAGCCGTTCTGGTGAAACGGTGATGTTATCCAGCTCATTTCAAGTATCATATAGTGTCAATGCGGGCAGATCAATAATATAGATGAAATTTAGGTGTCCCAATATAGTTAACATAATAGCATAAACTTTTAATTGGGTTGATAATCCCTCTATATTTGTGACAATATCTTGCAATCATTCATGGTTTTTTAATTAAGACCATTACAATTTTATTTGCTGTCATTATACTGGGGTTATACTGACATAGGAAGCAAATAAAATGGTAAAATAAAGCCAGAAATAGTAACACAAAGCAATTAATTTAGTCATGCCACAATGCACTCTGGGAGTACACTTCCTCAGACCACTGACAAAACTTAAATGGTTTAAGAACAACTTGATGCAATCAAGTTATGCACAATTGAATTAAGTAAACTGAACAAATTTGTTTTTACGGTGAATTGGGCGCGATGTTGCAGTCCATGATGGCATCAAATCTGTACCGCGAAAGGACCCCGTCAACATCTGGCAACCAATGACAGCGACTCAGAGGTGGAGTTTGGATCTTCCCACTAAGGTACGCCTAGTTATTTATCTATACATTTCCAATCTGGCAACACTGCATCTCACCTTTATCACAGAGCAGACCGCCCCAATTTGTGTCACACACACACTTCCAGGGTTCAGTGCAAGTGCCATGATCACACCCAGGAAACGTCTCGCACTCATCACACAGATCACCCTTCCAGCCATAATGACACCTACACAGATAGAGAGCAGTTACAACAGGAAGTGAGAAAAAAAAAAAAAAAAAAAAAAAAGACAAACAAAAGCAAGCAGAGGTACTGAATATCATATGGCAATACATAAGCGCTCTGTGGAGCTTGTAGACACTGTGTGACATTCATGAATAATGGGCAGACTCACTTGCACTCTCCGGGCAGATCGCAGGAACCATGGTCCAGGTGACATCCCTGCTTACACACCGCTACAAAGATGCATTTGGAAGGTTTATTCAGATATGATATGATGATCAAAATGGATCTTACAAATGCAGTGGATCATTTTCATAACACAAACTGAATTAGACCAATAAATCCATTGCCAGTCATGATGTGACGCTTCTCTTACTCAACTATTGTTAACATAAGGCTAGCTCCATGTTTTGACTTTGGAAATATGGGCTCTAATGTTGGAAACGCATCTGAATAAATAATCCTGCAGCTAATACGGGTTATGTGAGCAAACTTATGCCATCTTCATTCTAGCTAGGTTAGCTGATTACCTTAAAAGTCCATAGATAATCGCCGTCAATTTCGCGTAATACTGTTGTTAACACTTTCTCCGACTAGCGGATGCAACGACACCGGTTTTCTTGTTTGTTCATGTGTGACGTACGGCATAAGGCCTATTGTCATACAAGGACAGAGCAACTTGAATTTGTAACTGAGGATTGTCGATCAGTCCTCATTTGACCCATCTGAATAGTTTTAGACAATTTATAAATAACAACCTGTATCAGCCACCATTATACATATATGACATGCATATAAATAAGGAAACCCACATTTCATCACCTTCCTAAAATAATTCCCCAAGTCATTTTTTGACAAAGATATTTTTTTCTCATGATGCTGGCCACCTCTGGTAAAATCACCCACATCCTCAGTTGAACAGATCATGCAATTCTACCCCTGTAGTATAATGGCCTATATCAAGAGTGTGACTTCACAAGCTTTTCAGGACAATCTACTCAAGCTCTGAAGTTATTGGTTCAGTTTTTGTTTTCTGAGAAACCTGAAAAAATGACTCGGGCAATTATTTTAGGAAGGTGACGATTTGCAACAATAATATAATATAATATAATCCATTATACATTTAATGACATGTATAATATCAGTAAGGACACCAACAGTACATCTGCAATTATATTATATGTAATGTCAATTTACAAACTATTTTTACTGAAAGTCACACTTTAAACAAATTCTGTAACTCGTTCTTATTTCTTGCATGATATTCTGTAAAGCTTGCATGAGTGAGAAACCCAAGTGGGCGGAGCTTAGAAAATGGTCAATTGTTATGTGTGTGTGAGAAAGTCTTTACGCTCCCAATAAAAAAAAAAAGTCACTGGGGCGGTACCTTTCAAAAGGTACACCTTTGTACCTAAATATTGTATATTAGTACCTCAAAAAAGGTACATATTGGTACCAAAAGTGTCCATATTAGTACCTAAATGGTACCTATTAGAACTTTTTTTTTTTTTTTTAAAGTGGACCGTCCCAGTGACAGCTTTTGTGCCATTTTTTCTGAGAGTGGCATGTAAAGACAATGTGATGGACCCACTCACCCTGTCTGCACTCTGCTCCAGTCCAGCCCTCCTTACACACTTTAATTCCAGAAGGATCACAGTCAAAATGACCGAAAAAGTCATCTCGTGCTCGACAGAGTTTGTTGCAGAGTGGGCCGTAGTAATTGGCATCACAGCGGAATCGCAGGCGGTACACCAGAGTGAACGTGCGACCGTGATGGCGGAAGGGCTGCCACTGCTCACCTGGGTTCAGCATAGAGGAAAGCAGCACTCGCTCTAGTAATTCCTCCCGACCTGAGGGGGGCGACAGACAGAGAGAGTAAAGTAAAAAAAAAAAAAGCAACAAAACAATCTTCTCTCATTTTTTTCATGGAAAATCTTTAGATGATATGCTCCTGCAAGAGTGAGACAGGACTAAAACACTGTTCAGGATTCTATGCAGTTTAAGTTTTATACAATTCTATACAATATGATCAATAGCTCAATTTGATGAAGAAAAGAAAGCAAAAACTGCTGTTACAGTAAAGCACTTACAATGGAAGTACGCGGCCAACCATTAAGTAAAGTAAATAAGTAAATTAAATAAAATCTCTACACTTTATAAATACTGGGGATTGGCAAGATTTATACATTTTTTTTTTTAAAGAAGTCTTATATACTCACTAAGGCAGCATTTATTTGCTCAGAAATACAACTAAAACAATATAGTGCAATTTAAAATAACAGATTTTTTATTTTACACTTTAAAATGTCATTTATTCTTATGGCAAAGCTGAATTATCAGCAGTCTATGAAAACACTGGGTTAAAAACAACCCAATTTGAGTTGTTTTTAGCCCAAGGGCTGGGGAAAATATAGGTCAGAACACATGTTGGGCTAATTTTACCCAGCAAATTGGGTTGTTTATTTAACCCAGCATAATGGGTTGATTTTATTAATTAATTTTTTATATAATACTACCTTATGAATTAGCACTTACAGATTAACTTAAATCCTTGAAACTTTTGTAAAATACAACCACTGGTTTAGATAACTTCCTTTTTTTCCCCCGATGAGCATCATATTTTACACCATGTAGGCAAAAAGCCCAAAATAAATAACTCAACCGCTGGGTTACGTCTGACCCAGGATGGGTAACACAAAAACTACCCAAACACTGAAAAAATAGCCTCAAAAAATTACCCAACAGACTCAACCTCACAACTTCATTAAACTCTATGAACAGAATTTGTTGGGTTAAAGGATTAGTTCACTTCAGAAATTAAGTTAGAGGAAAACATTCAAGGATTTTCCTCCATATAATGTACTTCAGTGGTGACCAGCGGTTGAAGGTCCAAATCAATGCAGTTTCAAAGGAAGGGCTTCAGAGGCTCTGCACGATCCCAGAGGAATAGGGTCTGATCTAGCCAAAGCATCGGTCATTTTCAAGAAAAAAGAAACCTGTATATATACACTTTTTAACCACGAATGCACGACTTCAGTGTTGTGATTATTCACAGTGTGTGACGTAGGTGGAAGTACCGACCCAGTGCCGAAAAAACTCCATCTCATGTTCTCCTCCAACGTCGCAGTTTTACCTTTATTTTTGTAAGCACCCTTTGATTTAGTCTTGCACATTCGTTTTAAAGGTGCCCTAGAATGATTTGAAACTATATTTTAAAATGTTCTCTGATATCTACATAGAGGGTATGTGGCTTATTTAAGGTCAGAAATTGTCCAGATATGGTTTTACAGGTCCATTTACAACCCTAGAAATTGTCCCTAGGATGTAATGCTCTGTTTTTACCTTATTTGGAAGGGTCATGAATATTAATGTAGAGCTCTGCTCTGATTGGCTGTTTCACACATCTCTACTGTCCAGCACGACAGTGGAGAGATTAGGCATTCAACCTTATTTGTTTGAGCCTGTTTCTGACGAAGATGCAGATTTTGAGAAACAACAAATTGTTTTGAGACTGGAAAAGGACGCTTCTGAGTGGTAAGTTTAGTATTTATTTTCATTAAGAACCTGCAAAATTGTTACGTCCATACTAGAACTTCAGCCTAAACGATAACTAGCATATAGCATCAACTTTACACGTCAGAAGTCATAACTTTGTTCTTAGCATTCTTAGCATTGTAAAAACCATTTTAATTATTGCAATGTGTCCCTGTATGATTTTACAATGATCGCGTCTTCACTTTGAATCACGAACTGAACTGGGTAGTGCGTAAAAATGTTGTTTGTACAGTAACGTTACAGTTTGACAGTGCGGATTTAAAAGTCGATTTATTTATTAACAAAATGAATATCGTTTTAACTTATATGGTGGAGAAGGTGACGTAAGCTAGAAGGATCGAGCGAGCTATCTGTAAGCAACTAAACTAACATAGTACGACATGCGTATCTACGGTTGTATTTTGTAATTTATGACAACACTAGCAGGAAACTATATTAACCTTTATCATTAGACACACTAATGTATGGTACTTGGAGTTTCCTATTGTTACTGTACTAGCATCTTGCGTCATCTAGACAATGCTGTCTCTAAGAAACTTTCAGTTTAATCAGAGTCAATCAGTGGATAAAATCACTATTTACTGCTTGTGGGAATATAGTTGGAATTGCCCCTTTCTTCAGTTTTAGACGCTGAGCAAAGCCTGCTTTATATTGTCCCAGGTTTGAAAAACTGTCTGTGGTGAAATGGGCCGAGCAAACTAACAATTTTGAATTAAATTGTTGCGGTATCCGATTATAATTAAACATCAACCATGCCTGTTGACATTTTTTTATCTGTGGGAAGGGTATGACAAGTCCTCACATCCCCTGCACAGACTGGAACATAACATTTGTGTCCGTGATCTGCCATTTTCGCTGTCCTCGCGTGAGGCTTGCTTACCTGCAGAACTCCCGATGATTCGGCTGCAGTTCTGCCTGACATTGAACATGGGCTGGCATATGCAAATGTTGGGGGCGTACATATTAATGATCCCAGCAATTGCGTCACAGTTGGTGTTATGTTGAGAATTCGCCTATTTTTTCCGTGGTGTTTTTCACAAACGAGATTTACATATGAAGGAGGAGGCAATGGTGTTTGAGACTCGCTGTATGTGATTTCCATGTACTGAACTCTTGTTATTTCACTATGGCAAGGTTAATTCAATTTTTCATTCTAGGGCACCTTTAACACTGGGTCGGTACTTCCACGTACGTCACAGCAGCGACCTTTCCAACGTAATGACGTCACACGCCGTGAAGAATCACAACACTGAAGTAGAGCTTTCGTGGTTAAAAAGTATATAAATTGTTTTTTTTTGAAAATGCCCCATCATTTGGCTAGATAAGACCCTATTCCTCATCTGGAATCGTGCAGAGCCTCTGAAGCCCTTCCTTTGAAACTGCATTGATTTGGACCTTTGTGGAGAAAAATCCTGGAATGTTTTCCTCAAAAAAAAAAACTTAAATTTCTTTTCAACTGAAGAAAGAAAGACATGAACATCTTGGATGAGATGGGAGTGAGTAAAATATCAGGAAATTTTCATTTTAAAGTGAACTAATCTTTTAATTTGTGGTGATAAGTCATTAGATTTGTTCATTTCTCTTCTTTTTGTTCCTGGTGTGCCAGAGAGAGACTGTTAGTCCGCCTCATCTCAACTACTGTTACATAGAGCATCATCTCCCACAAAACGCTCTAGAAAGAAAGATAAAGAAAGAAAACTTGCTGAACAGATGAGATCATCTGGGCTTGAAAACAAAGGAATGAAAACAGAGAAGAGCTAAGGTGTTCAAACACAGATAAGCTATCCTAGCAACGCCACACACTTAATCAAAATAAACATCAACCCGCATAGTGACCCCAAAAATATTTGGACCCTTAAGGCACAATTCACACACACGTCTCATCCTCTTCTGTTAATGCACTGCAGTTCAAGCTCAGTCAGTAATTAGTGCTGGTGGTCCAATTAAACATCATTCTACTACAATCCATTAGAGATTTAAATGACTACAGCAGAGCTGCACTCATGCAGAAAACCTTGAGCACAGTTTATCACTGACACATTCAGGCACATACATTTACATGAACAGAAGTCTGATTTCTCATGTAATGTAAGATAATGATCACACAACATCCATTAAACCCATAAGAGGAATACATTTGGATTTAGAGGGTGTATATCTGTACAGAACCAGGATTGAGCAACATTCAGAATTTAAAAATCGTGAATTTAGATTCTGCTTACCGATTCCTGTGTGCACATTTTAATGTGACCAGTCAAGTGCAAGACGACGTGAAAGATATTCAACACTTGTTTTCTGTGCTGAACACACATCCAAAGTGCACTCACAAAAAGCCACCTCTCATATAGTGTTCTCTTTCACGTCTTCTTGTGCTTGAATAGACAAATACATACAACACTGTCACAATATCTTACACAGTCAGTTAATAAATGCCTTCTGAAGAGAAGTGATGCGTTTGTGTAAGAAAAATATCCATATTTAAATCTTTATAGACTAAAATAACTGACCACCGGAAGTTAGTTATTTTAAGTCTATAAAGTTTTAAATATGAATATTTCTCTTACACAAACGCATCGCTTCAGAAGGCCTTTATTAACCCCCGGAGCTGTGTGGAGCAGTTATATGATGGATAGATGGACTTTTATAGACTTCAAAAACGAACCAACAATTCACTGCCATTATAAAGCTTGGAAGAGCCAGGACATTTTAATATAACTCAGATTTTATCTGTCTGAAAGAAGAATGTCATATACACCTAGGATGACTTGAGGGTGAGTAAATCACCCTCAATAATTTTCATTTTTGGGTGAACGTAATGTGTAATAGTATATTGGATCCATGCATTTGGTCTTAAAGTGACAGCAGCCTAATATTCCTGCTGCCATCTGCCGAATCTCTGGATCAAAGCACAGGGAAAGAAGCAGCAGAAACAACAGAAGCATTGCGTGCTGTGAAGCTTTGGGGTGTTGATGGACTCGATTTACTCCATCTGTGTTTTCTGATCTGGATCTAGTTTTTGACATTCTCAAGTTTTTGTTCAAAATGTTGCTTTTTTTATGAAACACCTATATTTAAGTGTTGATAAAAAAAAGAATGCATGAATCTAGAATGAAATGCTTGATTGATGTATTGTGGGCGTCATTAAAGTTTAGTAAAAAAGAAATGATAAAAAAAAAATGCTGGAGGAGAAAAGAGTTAAGGATCAATCTACATTTTATTTTTAAAAGAAAACTATGCAGTGTTGTTTTACACTGGATTATGTTTGATTTCAATTTCTGTACCAAAAAAACTTTCAGCAGTCATGTGAATGTGTTTGATTTTTAATCCATTTCAAATATACTTCCTTAGACAAAAATACAAAATTGGAATTTTCCATAAATTTTGCTCGGTTCAAATTCAGGAATTGAACTGCAATTTAAATTCATTTCTGAATGGCGCACCACCCTGGACAGAGATAAAATAAATGGGAAACACTTGTGTCCTTGCCTCTCTCTCCTTTTCCCTCACAAAGTCTTTTTCAAAGACATAATGGGTCAGGACGGTCTGTTAAAGCTGTATGGCACTCAGATACCAGATATAATAGGGTTGTATAATAATCCAGAACTGGCAGGGAAAACGGCTCTACAATTCCAAACCCGCGTCATTTAGACTCCTGGATCAGCCTACCTAAGCCTCACCTCACCAGAGACAAGCTGTAAATCCAATGAACGAGAGACGGGATGGGTAAAGTAAATGAAAAGACATGACCGGAGCTGGAGGGCAGTGAGAATGAGAAATTAAGAGAGAATAGAGAGAGATTTAGAAGAGAAACAAAGGGGAAGAAAACGATAATAAAAGAGAATAAGACAGAATGTGCATGAGAATGAGGAAAAAGATGATGAGAGAAGTAGACGTGCATGCATGTTTGTGTAACAAATTAAGTTTAGTTATTTATGAAAATGAAGCGGCAATAATCAAATGATTAAAATGTATCTCAGCATTGTCAGAAGCATGCACGTGTCTAATTTATTCATTAAAGGACATAATCGGTGCGGTTGAGCGTGTGTGCGCGTCTCTGTGTGTGTGTGTGTGTGTGTGTGTGTGTGTGTGTGTGTAAAATCCAGCAGCATATTTTCAGTCATGGAGCTTTTCTTCAATTATAAGGAGAAACAATCAGAAAGCAACACAGGAAATGAAAGAGTCATGGAGACTGACCCTGTGCATTACTCAGTTCTCTTGTAATCCCCAGAAGACAGCATGAGGGGTAAATACAGATTGGCTGTCTGATGTCCTTCTTTTCATTCTTTCTTTCTTTGTGCTATTATATTGCTACAAATCGTTTCTGTGAGGACACATATGATCCATGGATTTTATTTTCAAGTCTCTCACACACACACACACGTATCATCATACCTGCCTCTGATGTTTCATTGTCATGATCCAGAGCCTCGATCACCAGAGAAAACGATTTCTAGACAAAGGAAAATAAACAAGGAACTGCATGTCAGTGCATTTTATATTGCTTCACGTCCACAACACATTGTGATGGATTTATTGAGTGAAAATGCTACAAAATGCATAATTCAGTGCAGAGCTTTTAATTGCTGAAATTAATTTAATTTCCATTTAATCAGTCACATAAAAAGTCAGATCACTTAGAAAAGTAAAATACATCTCTCCACAATAAGTGCTAAGAGCAAATGAGGAACAAGTTACATGCCAAAGTTGACTACTTCCCTTGTGAACAAGTAGTGTGTTTAATTGTACTACATGTGAACGTGAAATCTTAAAAGCATTTTTTTTTAAAACTGTATTTCTAGATAATATATTCCTGAAATAAAAGGCCACTTTAGTGTACTTGGAGTACACTTCCCTGACTGTTTCTTAACACACTTAAGCACACTTTTAAAAAGTGCAGTTTGTAACAATACCTTTTAAATCATTGTTTTATTTATGTTTTTCATTATGCACCTTTTGTTGTGAGTTAAAGTACACTTTACTAAATTGCAACTTCATTACAAATTTGTAATTATGGTATAATACAAGCGTCAATAGAAATGACATTAAAGTATATTTTAGTTTACCATTAATTCTTGTAAGTTCATTCAGCAGTACACTATCCATATTTCATAGACAATAGAAGTAATTATGCAATGACATGTAAAGATGTACTACTTTATGTGGATCAAAAATGCACTCTAAAGTTCAGCTAATTGCATTTAATATACATTTTAATGATAATACATTTTTATTTACATTACATTCAGTTTGCACTTAAAGCAAGGCCGTAACCATGTGTTGAACATTGGGGGGACCAATGTTTTTTGGGGTTTTTTTTTGAGGGGACGGGGGTCTTTTTATTTAAAGCAATCAAATAATTGAAGGATTAATAGGGATTTAATGAAATGAAGAAATAAGAATGTTAAAATAAATTCTAGGTCTAAATATAACCTATATAGTTGTGAAGTAATCCATTTAAAACTCGTTGCAAATAATATTTTATTTTAAAAAAATAAATTAAAAAAATGCACATTCACTTGTTTGTATGTCAAAAATGTAAAAAACTTTTCTTGTCTAGTTACATTCAGTTATGAATGACAAATTAAATGATTGCATAGTTTCAACTGTGAAATTTACTGTGGGTCGTTAAACGTACTATGGATACATAGTAAAACATTTTTTTATCTACTAATATCTTACCAGGTAGACTGGGTAAACCCAGCCTGATCTGCTGGCGATTTGATTTCGCCCTGCAGCTCAGGCTGGAAACCTGTACATTAATTTCTACTGCTTCTGTTACACTTTTGCGGGAACCAATCACAGACTGGCTTATCCACCTGGCGTGCTATTGGCGTGTTTAACACGATGACGGATAGAGAAGTGATTGTGGTCTGATTGGTTGAAGGATTATCCAACTGTGTAAAGAGTCATTTGAATTATGCTCATTGATCACGCCTCTTGTGCAGCAGAAACTCCAGAGCAGACTACCCAGACTAATGATTAATCTTAAATTGAGCTTGGTCTGGTGATAGCCAGACAATTTACCAGGCACTCTTTCACTGTAAATACTAAAAGTTGGAATTTGCACTTGTTGAACATTAAGCCCCACCTCCTTTGATCTGATTGGCCATCATTCTGACACTGATGAGTGCTGTTAGACTGCTGAGGCAGACCAGCCTAAAAATGTACATTTTTAAACTGCCTGTATAACACATCCAACGCGATGTGTAATGGAGAGCAGCATTAAGAAATATCAAACATTTGGGAAGGCCATGAAAATTTGGCCATTACCTGCCTATGGTGGTTATGGCCCTGACTTAAAGAGGTACTTCACTGCTGGGAAAATAAATAAAAAGTGGCTGCCTATGCAGTAGAAAGGCAGAAAAATTTGAAAACGGTGCTACCTGACTAGAGAAAACAGAAAAAGGGGCCGTTGTCTTTCCTTTTTCCAAATAGGTAGGAAAACTTCAACACCCATAATGCACTGGGGCATGTTGCCATCCAAGGCCACTCCCACCAGTCTACTATGATACGCTTACCAGAGTCAAAATACCCCTTGCTTTAGTAGGAAATACTTCTTAGCAAACTTCTCGATTTCCCGGGTGTAAGAATTCAAAGAGTGAACGTTTAGCGGGAGTGAGTTACTGTCGGTTTACAGTGCATTGTAGGCAGTGGATAAAGGCTGCAACGAATTGGAAATACGGAGTCGAGAAAAACCTGTATGTTTGTAGTCAACATTTCAAACTGAATGAACACGAACACAATGTTTTAGGGCCAACGGAGGGAAAAACTGAAAGAATCTGTCAGTTCCACCCAACCACCCGAAGCAAAACGCTATCATACAGGTAAGAAAGCTGTTCATTCCATAGTGTTCCATTCTTACCATAATTTTTATCATATTTGCTGACAAATAAACATGAATTTCTCAGTCCAGGCAAAGCAGAGAAAGAGTAAACGTTGTTTGTCGTACCATATACTACCGACATTGTAATAATACAAAGCAGGTTAAGGGCCAGATTTACTAAACAGGGCAAATTAACGTGAGAGTGCAATTCCATAAAAGTGCCTATGGGAGTGGAAAGTTCAACAAATTTCGCAAATTAAAAGAACACTGACAGCCGGATCATTTCCATAATGACAATCTACCAAGAGCCGTGCAAATTAGCGTCTGATTTAAGACGAACATTTTTCACTGCGTGTCTTAATAAATCCTGACAGTAGTATTTTAACACCAAACGAGGGTTTGCACTGGCACAAGCTTTTAGTAAATTTGGCCCTAATATATTCTTTTAAAGTATATTATTTCAATAAAAATAAAAAGTAGGCTTAAGTGTATAAGCAATATAAATGCTTTAGCAAGCACCACTAATACAGTACAGATGTGAAATTGTACATGTTTGTTTGCGATGTGCTCTTCATTTGTACTAGGCTAAAATTTGCTGTTGGATGTCATGGTTTGAGCTCTTTTATCCTGATATATCTCTAAAGTCCAGTGGGGGAACAGATGGTGACACTGAAAACAACAGAAAACCCAGAAAACCGAAGAATGTCAGTAGCACTGAGACCAAGTCTGTCTGCAGTCCCTCTGAAAACAGTACCCATCAGCCCTAGACAATGAGCACTTAAACAAATAGAGTACTTCAAACACCATTGAACAAGCGGCCGTAACATCACAACATGATTTAAAGGGGGGGCTGACAAATTGATGAGCGCATCAAGTAGAAAAAGACAGACAGAGAGAAAAAAAAAAAAAAAAAAGAGGAGGACAATTTTCTTCTTCCTCTCTGTGTCTCCTAAATGAATAATTCAAAGCCACACTCTCGTTCTCCAGTGAGAGTCCAAACCCTGCCATGCAAATGCGACACCTGCAGCATTCTGGGTAACGAAACTCTAAAAGGCAGTGTGGATGTGCAGTCACGCCTGTCTCATAAGCGTCCACCAGAGGAGAGGAGTGACGGATGAGGAGAAGACATGAGGTGTAGGAACGAGTGAGGGAAAAGTGGTGTTAAGGGTTGAGAGAAGATGATTCAGTGATTGAATGACTGACTGAGATGAAGAAGAATGGCTGAGAAAGCATCTTGCACTAAATCACACACCCACAACAGAGCTTGAGCTTCATAATTATATTCCTGTTTCAACAGCTCAAACGATAAAAACTCTTCCATTTTTGTCACTAGATTGCGAGAATTAGCACTCCAATATCTATTTGCATATCCATTCATCTCAATGTCAGTTGCTTGATTGCCACCATTTTTAAACATATTTGGATGTTTAAAGGGGACCTATTATGCAAAATTAGTTTGAACATAAATGCGTGTTGGCAGTGTGTGTGTACACAACCACCCTATAATGGTAAAAATCCACCCTCTCTTTTTTTAATCCCCATCAAATCATAAACAGTGTGTTTGTAGATTATAGCAATGTGATGTTACATATAGTGATGGGTCGGTCATGAACGATTCGTTCATTTTGAACAATCTTTAATTGGCCTAGAAATCTAGACGCACCCTAGCGGCAGCAGATCTAATTTGCCGTGAGTGTAGTCTAGCAACTCTCGGTAGACCTGCGAGCTGGAAAAACCAAACTCTGGTCAGGCCAATCACATCGTGTATAGAGTCGGTGGGCGGGGTTAACATAATGGCGGCAGAGTTGCTGAGGTTCCGCGTGCTACTTGAAAAAGAAGCTGGCGAACAGCGGTCTTTCGAATATGCTTTGGCCGTGACTCTGGAAGACTTGTTGTTAAGCTTTTCTTTGAGAAAAGAACAAAGAACGGCACTGAAGTCATTCTTAAGAAAGGAAGATGTGTTTGCGGAGTGTTGCCGACTGGATGCGGCGAAAGTTTAATATCTACTAGCTCGGCTTCACCTTCTTCGTTGCTCTGATTGGTTGTATCGCTATCCTATTGCGTGCAGAGGGAATTTGAAAGACAACCGTTTATCCCGCCTCTCGGACTGAGCCCTGCCAATGGGGAGTTCCCAGACCCAACATCGTGATGTGGGTCTGGCTTGTCAGGCTAATCTTCAATATGATTTGGGAACAACAAACTCAGAGAGTGATTCGTTCAGTTTGTGTTGACCACGAATGTGCAACATCCCATTGGTTCTGTAAGACAGGAAAGGAGTCTTTGGGTTCAAGTTCGAGTCGTTCGTTCATCCTGTGACATCCCCATAGAGGCTATGCTGTCTGTACCGGAAACAGAAATGATTAGTACACCTCAAGTCTTCGGAGTCGTTCGTTCTTTTGTCACGCGACGTGACAGCTGTATTAGATACAGAAATTAGTTAATGTCCTTACAAACAAGCACTTTGTCAGTTTTTTTTTAAACTCTTACAGTTAAATGATGCATTTCTGGTCTCAAATTGTAGCTTTTTTTTATTTCTTACAATTTATAATTTTTTTACATTTCTGTTACGATGGTTCTTTTCCATAACATTGAAGGTGGTAATAAAGAGTTGGTAGTGCTTTAAGCTATCCGTATGATGTGGAAAATCACTTTGATAAAGCAAAGATACCTACAATAACAACATACAGTTACATGGCAAAAGAACGAACGACTCGAACCTCGAGAGAAATTAATCATTTCTGTATCCGGTACCGACTGCATAGCTCAGCTTAAGGGGATGTCACGGGATGAACAAACGACTCAGATCGGGAGGTGAGGTAAACTAACTGCATAGCCTGAATGAAGACCCAGATAAGCAATGACTTAATAGTTTCAGTTTCTCATAATTTGGCCTTGTCCTTGCATTGCATTTTATTATTCTAAATGTGATCAACGTTGTGTAAGTTAATGTGTTGGGGGAGATGGCTATTAACATGTAACATTTTAATTATATTCCACTGAAATGAACGAAATGACTCGAAAAAAAGATTCGTTAATTTTGATGAACGAGATTCAAAGATGCGAGTCAGCAAAAGGATCCAAACATCCCATTACTAGTCATATGCTTAGGCTCTCTGTGAGCTGTGCACAGCCCGCCATGTTTATCTCCTCGCCAGAGCATTCAAGTAAGAAATGTATTCTTAAAGCTACTAAAGTTATTCAGTCGAGAATAGTGAGTGACTTTGTTATCTTTTGTTTGAGTCATATTAACAGCATATACTGTATATTACGCTGCTGTCACTTTAATACACAGATCTGATATACACATGATTTCTTTACTGGCTGTTCACAGACATTTTTTTGACATTAACCTTGTGTGTTAGACAGTTTTAATGCAATAAGACGTGAAAAAGAACTTAGTTTGATACTCACGGGATGCTCCATCTGACATCCAGCTTTCTGTGCGCGTGCTTCGGGTGTGTGTATGCGCTCAGAAAACCATATATCAGAAGCTTAGACTGATATGCTTTAAAACACATGGAGATAATAAACATTCATGTCATGTGAGCGCGATACAGATGATCATCAAAACCAAACAGATGATGTAGTTTTTGGCAGAGTATCCGAAGCACGAGCTGTACAGGCTCCACCCTCTTCTGGATAGTGGGCGGGGAGCAGCAGCTCATTTGCATTTAAAGATACACGCACAAAAACGGCATGTTTTTCCTTCCACTTAACAATGGGCATTTACAACATGGTATAATAAATGATCTGTCGGGTATTTTGAGCTGAAACTTCACAGACACATTCTGGAGACACCTGAGACTTATACTGCATATTGTAAAAAGGGGCATAATAGGTCCTCTTTAATATATACATATATATATAATTTATACTTTAATTTAGAACAAATGACTTTGTTTAGTCAAAGACTAAACTTTGCTTGTCCCCAGAATGGTGTAGTTACAGCAGCTACAGTACCAGCAGACGGTTTTGATCCCCCGATGAACTACATTTTTGTACAACATACATTTTGTACAGTTTAAATGTTTCTCGTGGGATAATGCATACAGCTTACTTACTATATTAAAGTTTTATTCAGTAGTTTGGACCTGATTTTGTGTTGTTGTGAAGAGTTGTCTGAATGGTGGACACACAGATGAAGACTGAAGTCTGTACTCATAATAGTTTTCTATAAAAATTGTTTTAATTATGTATGGTGTGGGTCACCCTCCTCAATGTAGATATGGTAATAGCGTATGTTGTTTGGTGATGCGAAGAGTGAAAATTGTTGCTAAAACCTCATGTTTTTCCTGGTTAGGATAAAAACTACAAACAAAGTATAAATATGTATGAACTAGCAGTCTTACTCTCAGATGTCCACAGCAGTATGATAGGTATGTGTTAGCTAATGCCAAGCATCCAATAAATGTTTCATATAAGCTAACATTCATTACACAATGTAAACAGACATGTTTTACATCCTTAATAGCCCCTTCAGAGACAAAGACAGCACTGAGATAAAACCACATTTGCTCTTTATAATTCCAGGGATGATTTGTGTTGTAAAAGCACACACACTCTTGCTCACTCAAATGAGTAATAGCTTTCCACAATTGCTCTCCACAACAGCACACTCAAAAATAACTACCAGCACTATACCCTTTCTTTTCCACTCTCTCTCACACACTCACACACACACACACACACACACAGCCCTTAGAGCCCTAACAAGCTTGAAACATTCACAGCACCCACACCCTTAAATAAACAACCAGAACAAAAGGCAAATTTCTCAGACACACAAACAAAAATGTCCACCTACAGTGGTCCCCTCTCAGGCCCCGGAGCCCTCTCTCAGCCCCCTGCAATGAGATAACCCAGACCACTCAAGCTTCGTGTTCGACACACACACACACACACACACACACCTTAGATGGATATCCAGCTCCAAATGAGCATAAACAGCCTCAAAGCCTAGACTGCCATTATCAAAAACATAACTCTCCCCATGTCATTTCTTCCCTGCTAGATATTCTAGGGTGAACTGTAAGTGGTATTATTGGAAAGTGGAAGCGTTTAGGAACAGCAGCAACAAAAGTGTTGTCACCGAGTGCTGAGGCGCATGATGATGCATAAGTCGCCAACTGATTCCATAGCCGAATAATTCCAATATATAAACTGTGAAAAAAAAAAGATAAACTGTGCAGCGGGAGCTTCATGGAATGGGTTTCTATGGCCGAGCAGCTGCATGCACGCCTCATCACCGAGTACAATGACAAGCGTTGGATAGGTGTGTAAAGCTCGCCGCCACGGAACTCTGAAGCAGTGGAAATGTGACGAATCAAGCTTCTCTGTTTGGCAGTCTGATGATTTAGTCTGGGTTTGACGGATGCCAGGAGAACGGTACCTGCCTGACTGCACTGTGCCAACTGTAAAGTTTGGTGGAGGAGGAATCATGGTATGGGTCTTTCTTTCAGGGGTTGGGTTAGGATCCTTACTTCCAGTGAAGGGAAATCTTAATGCTTCAGCATACCAAGACATTTTGGACAATGTGATGCTTCCAACTTTGTGGAAGCATCTTTGTGAAGACCTAAGACAGTTGAGCAACTAGAAGCCTGTATTAGACAAGAATGGGACAACATTCCTATTCCTAAACTTGAGCAGCTTGTCTCCTCAGTCCCCAGACGTTTGCAGACTGTTAGAAAAAGAAGAGGGGATGCCACACAGTGGGAAACATGGCCTTGTCCCAACTTTTTTGAGATGTGTTGATGCCATGAAATTTAAAATCAACTTATTTTTCCCTTAAAATGATACATTTTCTCAGTTTAAACATTTGATATGTCATCCATGTTGTATTCTGAATAAAATATTGAAATCTGAAACTTCCACATCATTGCATTCTGTTTTTATTCACAATTTGTACAGTGTCCCAACTTTTTTGGAATTGGGTTTGTATAAAAGCTGTTTATAAAATACGCATGTATGCTGTGTGAGAAAAGTATTCCATGTGATGATATAGACAACTTATACTAAATTAAATTGTCATTTATTTTGTCATTATACTAAAGTGAATTATTTTAGTTAATAGCATGTTTTTTTGTACAAATTGTTACTTTTTGTTAAAATAAAATATATTTGTTAATGTCTTTAGAAAGCAGAATATATATATTAAAAACATTTTTTTTTTAATTATATAATTTACTCTGAAACTTTCTTTGAAACCAAAGTCAATGGGGTGTTTTTATTGCAAGGTAAAAATAAATAAATACTACAGACATTTTTCAAAATTTCTTCTGTGTTCAACAACAGGGTGAGTAAATGATTTTTGTATTTGTTTTGGATTAGCTATCCCTTTAAATGCATGGATTCGCTATAAACACACCACATCATATGTGGGCTCTGATTTTATATGTAATATTTTTAAAGATGGTCAATAATACAGTCACATGTGCCGAGTCCTCATAACTGCACTGATGATGGGGGGGGGGGATGTTGATAAATAGCATTTGGATGTAATAAACATTTGAGGCGGATTTGTGTTATGCCCATCTAGTGTGTGTGTTTGTACTGAAGTGTGTGTAACGTCTGTTGTCTGTTGTGTGCGTGGGTTGGTTTAGGGAGCTGCTGATATTCTCAGCTCACAGTCTGTGTTTTGGCTCTGGGACATCCTGGCGGAAGAGATGAGGCATAAGAACAGAGAGGTTAGGAAGTGAAGCTCTCTAAAACAAATCCACACTAACACACACCCATTACATCAGCCCTGGCCGCTCCCCAGACCTTTATCTCCCATTCCTTCTTTCCTCTATTCTCTCTCTCTCTCTCACTCTCTATCAGGCTGCATCAGCACAGAGTAGGCCAACGGCCCTGTGGCAGTGCCAAGGTCAGATGCAGGCGTACACACAAACACATAGGTGAACCACACACGTGCAGGAAGGGTGTGCGAGTGTCTCCTGTCACGGGTCAAGAGCAGAAATCTGCTAAATCACTGTTCCCCCTGCTTTACCACACCTCTGGCTCCTGATCAACTACTGTCATTTCTGTACTAGCTAATTTATCTGTGATGCAAGCTTTACGCAATCATGTTGTGATTAATGAGTCATGAATCACTAATTATCAAAACAGCCATAAAGTGTTTTTGACAAGAACTTAATGTTATCCCTTTTGAGCAAATTATAAAACAATGGATTATTCTTTTGCAAAACAGTACTGAGGTGTTCAATCACAATTAATGTCCTGATTTTCAACCTTTAGCCAAGCAGATTTAAACAAGAATATAAAATTAAAAAAAAAGCATAATTAATATCCTAAGATTAAAAACAAATCAAAAAGGTACTTAAAAGAAAATATAGTACCATTTTACTAAAAAGGTTCTCGATGCCTGAGACCCCAAATATGATCATTCCCTAGTGAAGGACACCTTTATTCAAATATAAATATAGCGGTGTATTTTCATGTATAAGAGACATATTAATATTGTATAAGAAAAATCTTTAGTGTATTATTATAAAGACAACCAAATTAGCGAACTAACTTTTATTTGTGAGGTACTATTTTTGTTTATTATTATCTGTGAAAAATTCTCTTTATATTAAATTGACAGCATTAACTTAAATAAAATACATAATGAGTCAAAACGTCAATCTTCGGCTGCTTTGACACGTATCTGGTGTGTGTGTGTGTGTGTGTGTCTCAGAGGTTAGTTGTCACAGCAAGTGGACATGGATCCACTAAATCTCCAACCTCCGGAGAATCACCCGTTTAGCTCGTAATAAAACAAGAATCAACATTAGCTTGGATTTTCTGAGATGGCAAGAACTGAGGGATTTAAAATGTTGTAAAAGTGGGTGAGTAAGGTGTTTTATCTCTTAACAGAGTTAAGTGTAAAGCATTATCTATTGTAAAGCTGATTTCATTAAGGTTGTTGTCGCTGTGCTGGAATTTATTTAAGGAAGTATCGTGTCTGTTAATGGATAAAGCTACAGTAACGTCTTCAGCTAGTCAGCTTGAGATCCTCTAGTCTATAGTGAATGCTGTATGAGCAGGAAGATAATCTCTCTTTTTTTTTAGTTTGAGAAAGCAACCAGAACAATGTTCTTCCACAAAATGCATGTAGTTTGTTTAACTGCTAGAGCAATGGGTTTTAAACCTGTCCTGGAGACAACCCAGTCTTGCACATTTTGTGTGTCTCCCTCATTTATCACACCTGATTCAACTCATAAGCTCATTAGTAAAGACTGCAAGAACTAAACTGGATGTGTCTGATGAGGGAGACAGGACAGGTTTGAGAACCACTGCGCTAGAGGGCCAAAGGTTACATAGTGGACTTTTAAGCAATGATAATATCAAAATCAGTAAAGGTTTTGAGAATTGTGTAATTAATATCTTAAGAAAACTTTGATACTTCAAAGAATACTACCATTTGAATCCCATGGCACCCATGGTAGTACCAACATACCAAATGTGTTGGTTAGTTAAATTTAAATATTTCTTTTAAAATTTAAATCATATCTTTAGGAAAAAAAACATGCATTGCAAAATGGATTGCATATTACACATTTACTTTTTTTTTTTTTTCTCATTTAGCAGGATTATGTAAGATTACGTTTTCTAATATACATAGTCATAGTAAACATATAGTCACAAGTTAAGCATTATTTAATACATTAATTTAGTTAAAGCTTTAACCATGACAGAATGCTATAATTATCTCTTTGCTCATGCAGTATTTTTGAGACCTGTGGGAACCGTCGAAACAAGACCAAAGACGGTCCCATTACAGAACACACACACAAATTCATCATGTCCTGTTTATCATCTGTGCCTGTTTCTCACACAATCATGCCTAATCACACACACCCAAAATGCATGAAATAAACTAGCAAATTAACGAAAAGACAAACACATGCCGGAAAGTCTGCAGTAAACAACACAGATAAGATAAGGCTCAGAGACAAAACTCTCCAGTTTTTAGCACTCAGGACAATAGTAGCAGGAGTGTGTGTGTGTGTCTGTGTCTGTGTGTGTTTCTGTGCACAGGTGAGCGTCAGTGCATTTTAAAAGCAGCTCTGTCCCAGCTCTTTTCCTTCAGTAGCTGTGCATCAAAAAAATGACAAGCTACAGGAAAATCATGGCATCAAAAACCATCATGAACAATCACAGTCAGATAATGACAAGCTCCCAATCCACAGACATAAATACAGTATTTTTCCAAGGCCGTATAATACGCAGAGCCCATCTCTCCCTCTGGAAGAACTTAATCAGTATATGCATATGCTTTAATTTCATGCCTAAACGGGAAGTTGTGTGTGTTATTTCCAAAAGCCTTTAGCAACAGGGCTGTTTGACAGTCTAATACGCTTGGATGCCTGCGTATGAAAGGGCTCTATTCACACTTAAGGGAAAAAGAGGCACAATTGCACTGCAGTGAATTCACAATGAGCTCGCACTGTATTTCACTGCTTCCGGCTCCTCAGAATAGCAACACTTCAAGAGGGGACTCGACTCGAAACTTGCCGGACTTTCTCAATACACCAACAGGCGCTTCTAATCCGGTTCTCTGGATATATATAGCAGCAGCAGCAGCAGCACATCTGCAATCTATCAGCCATTCAGTTACATTTAATAAAGAGGTTTGGCTGAGATTAGAATCGGTGAATAGTGGGGGATTAAGACAAGGATTAAGACTGGTTTTAGTCTGGAACTGTGTAGAGTTCGGTCTTCAGACATAAGCCTGTGTCTATTTCTGAAGCGAGTTATGCAAGGCATCATCAGCCAAACAATCTTTTACACACAACATGATAATGCAGTTTCCAATAGTGCAACTATACAGAATGAATAACTATGAGCAACAATACATTCACATACATTAATATTTTTACCTGTGCAAGAGATGCGGAGGTGTTTTGGGAGGCTGTAGGATCATATGCAATTGCCAGTTTATTTTTTTATTATCATCATGTTGCAGTGTGATTGCTAGGGTGTTCAATTAAAAGTAGGGAAGGCAATTTTCGGAGAGGCTAGCAATAGCTTTTAAAGCATAAGATCCCACCCTCCCTTCAGATTGTCTCCAAAGCCACGCCTGCTTCAAAACACATGAACAGGGAGCAAACAAAATTGTCACGAGAGACGGCATTAAACTACCTCATGTCTCAAAGCCCATAACGTCTCGGTTACGCATGTAACCCTTGTTCCCTGAAGGAGGGAACGGAGACGTTGCGTCAACAACATATTGGGATCCCAATACGTCGGTGACATTGTCATAACGTCGAAGGAGACCGACTAAAAGGGAACATTACAACAATAATGAACATCTTAAAGAGCTTCAACCTGTACCACCAGATTCATTTTGACGTTCATAGTGTTGCTATTGAAACGCATAAGTTCGAGTCACGCTCAGAATATAACTTCACAGGTTTCCATCTCTTCCAAATTATAGTAGTTATGGTGTGAACGCAGCATAAGGACACAGCTGATGACGTGTGATGTCTGTGGAGGTATGAAAATGCATAAATTGACAGGCTGGTAGGACATTGTATTGGCATCGGACTGAATGCAATGATTGGATGAACATTTTATGGTCCTACGCCTTCCACAGTCGATTACGTTTAATGTAATTGAAAGTTACATTTAATGTCCGCCTCCTTCCCTGAACTTTGTTACGGTTACGTTTGATCACTTAAATTCACATTATTTTATTTCATTCTAATAAAACAGCCGCAAGTCAGAAATTAACCCTAACACTAACCCAGAAATCCTTTAAACTAAGGGTGTGTTCACACTTGTGAACTTCTTTGGTTGGATAAAAACGAACCCTGGTCTGATTGCTCTGTTAGTGCGGTTCATCTGAATAAGTGTGAACGCTGCCATCTGAACCCTGATGTGCACCAAACAATTGGACAGAGACCGCTGAAAAGATGGGTCTCGGTGCGGTTTGAATCAAATATGAATGCAACATGGACCAAACACATGCAAACGAACCAAAAACAGGACATGATGTCACAAGAGGTGACCCTAAAAAGGGCAGAATGCTCAAGCACACCTGTTTTTTCTCATCACAGTCGTGATGTTGCCCATCACAGGTCGGTACAGGCGTCAGAACCGCGTCTCCTCGCAGCAGATCTTGGTTTGTGTGTGTGATGGAGGGATTCCTGACGGTGTTTTGACTCCTTTACACCTTTTATAAGCTCTTCACGAGTTCTCAGCTGGTCAAAACACCATCATATGAAGCTACGCACACACAACGAGCACATTTAGCCGCACACAGCATTGATTTAGATGCTCTGTAAGTTCCATCGTGAAATACACATAATAAAATCAGACCAATCAGGTTGTGAACATATCCCTATGACTATGTTTGGTGTTAAAATGCCAATGTGAATGCTAAGCTGACCAGGACTACATGTTATTGGTAAAATGTGCCAATATAATTGCAACATGCAAGAGTCTGACCATATACACGCACCTAAAGGATTGTTAGGAACACCTGTTCAATTTCTCATTAATGCAATTATCTAATCAACCAATCACATGGCAGTTGCTTCAATGCATTTAGGGCTGTGGTCCTGGTTAAGACAATCTCCTGAACTCCAAACTGAATGTCAGAATGGGAAAGAAAGGTGATTTAAGCAATTCTGAGCGTGGCATGGTTGTTGGTGCCAGACGGGCCGGTCTGAGTATTTCACAATCTGCTCAGTTACTGGGATTTTCACGCACAACCATTTCTAGAGTTTACAAAGAATGGTGTGAAAAGGGAAAAACATCTAGTATGTGGCAGTCCTGTGGGCGAAAATGCCTTGTTGATGCTAGAGGTCTACCTGAGCATGGTTGTCCATCCCCTTATGACCACCATGTACCCATTCTCTGATGGCTACTTCCAGCAGGATAATGCACCATGTCACAAAGCTCAAATAATTTCAAATTGGTTTCTTGAACATGACAATGAGTTCACTGTACTAAAATGGCCCCCACAGTCACCAGATCTCAACCCAATAGAGCATCTTTGGGATGTGGTGGAGCGGGAGCTTCGTGCCCTGGATGTGCATCCCACAAATCTCCATCAACTGCAAGATGCTATCCTATCAATATGGGCCAACATTTCTAAAGAATGCTTTCAGCACCTTGTTGAATCAATGCCACGTAGAATTAAGGCAGTTCTGAAGGAGAAAGGGGGTCAAAACACAGTATTAGTATGGTGTTCCTCATAATCCTTTAGGTGAGTGTATAAAGCCTCAGTATCAACTTTTGTAACACCGCGTTTAGCTAATTATTCATAATTTTATATGAATAATTTTTTATATTCATAAAAAGTCCCCATTTTTTCAACGGCCAAGTAGCCGTTTTGGACATGCAATATATATATAGCAACAGTAAATATGCTATTCAGAACAAGCCTTCTATATCCATCTAACCCCCGATGGCAGCTTTTATTAAGAATCCCTTTATGTTCGCTCTCACTCAACCTCTCTCTCCCCTCTAAATATCTGTCCATCCATCCATAAACATCTATATACCAACTTGCATTCATCTTTAAACTCATTGACCTTACACACTCACTCTCTCTCTCTTTTACTCTCACTCTCTTGCTCATATTAAATGACTGTCAAAATAATAAAGTGAGGTCCAAAGAATTTGAGTGGAATTCTATTGAGAACTGAGAAATGATTATCAGTGAATAAATATAATATTTAACTCCACAAGTTTGTGCCTGATGATCATGATCACCGGCATCATTTTTTGATGATCCAAAGACCCTATTGAGCTGAAATGACCGTCTATACAAAGCAGTTCACATTATCAATGTCAAAGTTTGCTGGTCTCTGTGTTTTGGACCACACTGTACATTACAAAGCTTATGCAGTACTTCAAAAGTTATGAAATGCACACAGACCATACAAAATAGTATATGTACATATGCAGAAAATGAAAGAAAAAAAGAGAAACACTAATGATTTGCAAAACTCAAATGGAGTCCCACAGATGGGGGTACAGGAGGATATCCCGACTGAGACAGCCTGTACAAACACAAATCATTCCAACAGGAAGAACTCCCAGCCCTCTGAGAGGAATCTCTCTCTCTCTCTCATCACTGACTCACTATTCTTACATGCTGTTTTGACAAAACCTTCCATCGTGCCTCATTCATTCTTCCCCAAACACAACCCCAGTAAACATATTAAAAGTTACTCTCGGAGTACATTGACAATTTACAATATGGTCAAAAAAAAGTATCTGGACAGATAAGCCATTGTTTTAGATAAAGATTAAACCAAGTGACAATTTCAAACAGAAGAAAAAACATTTCACATATTTTTATGGTTTTAAATGATGAAACAACTGATACAATACACGGTCCGTGTTTACAAGATAAATCCATGGTAGCTTATTACCCGGACATTATCCAGTAATTTTACGGACATTATCGTTAACCCTAAAACACAAAATAGAGGTAAAACACCTGTAAAAAATAAATATGGAAAATTCTGTCAAATTAATACAGTACATTGTGGCCTATTTTTACAGATTTTTTATTTTTATTTTTTTACAGTGTACAGTTTAAGAGCTTGAGCTTGAGAAATTCATACTTTTATTCAGCAATTTAAATTGATCTAATGACTAACTTTCTATTTATTAAAGAATCCTGGAAAAAATTGATCATGGTTCCCACAAAAATATTAAGCATCAAAATCTGTTTTCATCATTGATAATAAGAAATACATTCTTATACTAATAATGATAAGAAATACTTTCTTGAGCGCCAAATCAGCATATTAGAATGATTTCTGAAGCATCATGTGACAATAGCACATAAATAAATAAAAAAATAAAAAATAATTAATTAATACGCTGGATCGGAATACCTAGATGTGCATAATAAAAAAATTAAAAAATTGAAAAAAAGTATTCGCTCATTTTTTTATCTGATGAGTAGACATGCGCATAAACTACGATGGAAACACATTTACCAAATAAATCTCTAGATGTGCAACACAAAAACTCACGTGACTCCGCCTCAAAGGCTATGACTGGACGAACCGGTGGACCAATCATATCACAAGATGTCAAATGTTGGTTTGGTGGTTCTGAAACGCCTGAGCCAAAAATCTCTCAGCAAAATGATTCGGTTTAATTCTAAAAATTAAACTGAATTTCCGTTTCCAAACACCAGCATCTGAAAGCAAGATAAAAACCATTTCGTCTGCGTGCCTTAAAGGGATAGTTCACACAAAAAGGAAAATTCTGTCATTAATTCCTCACCCTCATGTCGTTCGACACCCGTAAGACCTTCATTCATCTTCTGAACACAAATGAAGATATTTCTGTTGAAATCCGATGGCTCAGAAAGGCCTCCATTTCCTCTCTCAAGACCCATAAAAGATACTAAAGACGTCGCTACAAAGTCCATCTCACTACACTGGTTCTACAATCATTTCATGAAGCGACGAGAATAGTTTTTGTGTGGCAAAAAAAAAAAAAAAAAAAATAACGACTTTATTCAACAAGTTCTTGTCTTCCGTCTGGGCCTCTGACAGGAAGTCACGAAGCACCACGACGCATGCGCGAGAATGAGACATTTACACAGACTGTTTGATGCACAGAACGATCAATGTAGAATTCAACAGCTTCGATACGCCGCGTCTTCCTCTGCTTTTAAACAAAGTTCCTCGCTTCCGGGTTGTGTCAGAACGCCGGCTCTACGTCATTCTCGCGCATGCGTCATGCTGCTTCGTGTGTTCCCGTCAGAGGCCCAGACGGAAGACAAGAACTTGTTGAACTTGCTGCCAATGGAGGCCTTTCTGAGCCATCAGATTTCAACAGAAATATCCTAATTTGTGTTCAGAAGATGAACAAAGGTCTTACGGGTGTTGAACGACATGAGAGTGAGGAATTAATGACAGAATTTTCCTTTTTGGGTGAACTAACCCTTTAAAGTCACAGTTTCTTCCCCGACTGCAGAAACTTCCATCTTTATTACAGATATTCCCAGGAAGTGGCGATTTTGTTTCCTTGAACACAAGGGATGGAAATGCCTTGCAAATACTTCATGAGATTTTCCAATTTTGTAAAAAGAAGTTAAATTTGCAGCTTTGTATGGTGAAGCTAGTGATGGTGCTGAATATTCAGCTTTGCATCACAGGAATAAATTACATTTTTCAATATATTCACATTGAAATATTACAATTTAAAATAAGTGTTTTCTCAGTCTTTACAGTATTTTTATCAAATAAATGCAGCCTGGGTGAGCAAAAGAAACGTTGCTAAAAATTGCAAAAAATTGAAGATAAAGACTTGTCAAATGTTACCAGAACATGTTAAAAAGCAACTCAAACTTTATATTCAGCATTCAGTGCTTCTACTGTGAGATGCAAAATCTCTTCACGTCCCTGCTGTAACATGGATAGATGAACCAAGGTCTACACATCGACCAATGAGGAAAAACAGCCTCTTAAAACATCAATATAGTAATTATGCATGTTCATAGACACACACAAGCCCATAATAACTACACTCATCCAATCCGCTCTGGCTCTCACACACCTGCAGAGAGCAGGTGTTGCCATGGAAGCTGTAGAATCCACCTGAGGTGATGCCAGCATCACAGAGGAAGAGACTAAATTAGAACAGCTACAATAATTATCGCTTTACTTTGCCCCCGATGACCTCAGAGGGACAGACAGGGGTCTGGAGGGGTCCGCTCTGTTGTTCGTGTGCTCTAGGTACACCATTTAATCTCATACACACACACACAGAGTGCATCTCCAAAACATGGATGCCAATCTTCAAATCTAGTGCTGCTATTTTTTCCCCCGGTGCTTTCTTTCTGAACTATTTGTTTGTTTCCGAAACTGTTTAACATTCTCTGCGGTCCATCGTCTTACCTTTTCTGTCTCGTTGTTTTTCTTTTTGAGAAGGTTGTGTGGTTTCTGTGGAGCCTTTAGGCGGTTTGGCATTTGACCGTGTGATTCATTTGAATATTCATGTGGACATATACAGTGAAGAAACAGAAAAATGACACAGACGTTAAGTAAAGAAAGTGTTTTAACACTTTTTAAATGGCCTGTTTTAGCTTTTTTAACTTCACAGGGTATTCCGCCATCTCAAGCGAGATTCCAATCCGAAGGGAGCGATCATTTTCAGTTCGAAGGGCACTGCGAACACCATAGGGAATAAGGGAACATCGATACATCACTTCACAGGAAGTGGAGAGTGAAGAAAAAAATAAATCAAACAACTGTCAAACAAACATGACCATTACTAAGAACACATTTATACATAGTTAACCAAATCAAAATGTACTTTCATATTGAAGATAGTTACAATACAGCTTTAAATCTGTTAATACTCAATTAAATATTACAAGAAATCGTTAATAAAACAAATAGACTAATACAGTAATTTGATTATTTATTAGATACTGTGTGTTTTGTACATATATAGGCCTATTATATTTATATATAAAATGTTATACATATATAACATTTATTTATCTTATATCAACCCCGTCATTGCCTTTCTTTGATGACATTGCAGAGCGTTCCAAATGAGCGTTACATTCAGTGATGTCCACTTTAACTGATATACCGTGCTCAGGGAGTAGGGAGCAGTGAACACTGCGTAGGGACTCTGACGAATGGAACGCAGCTACTGTTGAAAGTCCGACCAAGCCCTAAAACACACTTGTAGCCAATCAGCAGTAAGGGGTGTGTCCACTCATTAAAGGGGAGGTGTCTGTCGTATAGCGTGTTGTGAACGTGGGGCGGAGCTAGCAAGATAGGGGTGTGATCCTTTTGGGTAGGGGCACGTTTATTTTGGCAATTTCAAATATCAACGATGTTTCTCAGAAATCGCTTACTGCAACTTTAATATGATGTATGATAATTCTACATGAATTTGGAGAAAAATACTAAAATGCTCAAATCTGTTAAAAGCAGTGTTAGTTTTAGTCTTTTTTTTTTTTTTTTTTCTATTTAGCTTTATTTTTATATTTATTTCAGTTTGTTGTTTTAGTACATTAGAATCTCTCATGTTTTATTTCAGTTAGGGTATGTTATGTAACGGAGGCCAGCCAGTAGTTGCTGTGCGAGTAAACCTCACTCCTCTGATCTCAAGAGACGCTCTAGCGACTGACGCTAGAGGTTGCAGCCTTTAGCCTCCTTGTTAGAGCGTCCGACTCTCATGCCGGTGGACCTGAGTTCGAGTCCCGCTTAGAGCGGGGCGGTTTGAACAGGAGGGGTTCCATTTACATTGACAACGATGTACTAAAAACAGAAAACTTTTTCCTTTGTGTTTTTTGCATATATAGACGACAACGTTGGCATTCACACAGATCCGCGAGAATGCTGTATTCTGCTGCCAGGTGATATCACTTTGTAAAGAAACACTACACACCTATAGATTGAACACGTAATACGCATGTGCTGGATGTCACTCGTTTTTGTGGTTTACATGGAGACGATAACAGTATCGTTTTAAAAAAACTTGCAAACATTTGAAAGCATGTTTCAAAGGGCATTTTCAGGCCAAAACGCTGGTGAAGTGTAAATGAACAGCCAAAATGCATTAAAATGTTTCAGTTTTTAGTTGAAAACGGCGTTGTCTAAACAGCCACCTAAATTTGAAAGTTTTTCATGCAATATTTATATTTTATTTAACCTTTATTTCAATTTGTATGTTTGATGATCACTTGTGTGTAAGCAACTTCTATCCACTCCTAGGCTGAGTCCGAAATCGCCCCCTATACCCTTAAATAGGGCATTATTTGAGGGGACAGCCATATGTAGTGGTGTCCGAAACCATAGTGGATGTTACTGAGTGCACTCATTCAATCCCACATTGCACCGCAATAACAAGTGTACAGCCGATGTACACACAACGGCTGTCCGAATTCACACACTCGTTTTCATTCACTCCTTCAAGTGAACTGTATTAGTGGACTAACACTGGGAATAGTGAATGGGATTCAGCCCTAGTTTACGCCAATGATCTTCTTCGCTTGATTTTGGATCCGGAGATGCTATACTATTTCAGAAGATCTGTAACAACGCTCCCTACCGTATAACAGTGAAAACATGGATTGCCAGAAAAACCCGTCAATGGCAGGGAAAGAGTAAACAAAAAAGTACTCTTAAATTTAATAATTTAAAATTTTAAAAAAATTCTCTAAGTTTTTAGAGCTAACAACTCTGGCCAAGATAATGTTTCATCTACACTACACTACACTACGTTAAAAAAATAGTTCAGACTAGTCCAGTTAATATGCCCGCATGTTCTGCAGTAAACAAACACCAGCAAGTAAGTAATTGTTTTTTTATTTATTTATTTATTTCAGCTTTTCATTTCCTACAGCACCATATTGAGCATTATGGTTTAAATTTTATGTTCAATCTCCTCACCACACAGCCATACAATGAAGGGGGGCAGGGGCTTATATAAGCATGTAAACACATATTACACATTATAATGCAAAACACGATTGCGGCGACCCTGACCTCTATACTTCTGCCCCCTCATATCACTCATTCTTGTGAGGCATTTCTCTCTCTCCCTGTTTTTCTTTGCATGATTACCAGCAGCCTTGTACCCTCCCTCTCTCACGTTCTCTCTCCCTTTGTCCAACTCTCTCGTAACTTCCCCTCTCTCTCAAAGTCAAATTCTTTCTGGGTTAATTGGCTTGACAAAGGTATGTGATTTCTGAGCACTAAAAACAACAGGCCCCCTCGAGTCGCTCCACGGCAGGGCCCAAGGCAGGGGCAGGCGGTCCCTTTTGTCTTCCACAGGAAATTAGCCCGTCTGGCATTATTATTATAAGCATGTTTAGCAAGTGTTTCTCCATTCAAACACTTGTGATCTACCTATGAAGACATCATTTTAAGGCATCAGAGATGCCTTACAACTACACGACTCCCAAAATGAAGAACATTTTAAATACAATACAAGGCAGCATCACTTGTATTTTTTTGCTAGTTTCATAGGCCCTGTTAATTAAGATCCTGGTATTAAGATGCGTTTTGGTTGATCGGATCACAAGTAGACAAGGGAGACACATTCCCGTTTACACCTGATGTGTTAATCCGTCTCTTTTGTCCACTTTTTAACCATTTCTGTCCTTATTTCTTCAAGGGGTTAGGGTTCGGGTAAATGTTTGGGTTTTTCAGATCTTTCAAATCTAATGGACGAAAGACGTTACAATTTACATATGAACGCGACCGGAGATGACAGAGAAACACACGGAGAGCATCAGCTTTCATTTGTGCTCAGAGACACAAGATCAGCCGAACGCTGTGAGTGTGTGTGTTAGAAATCAGGAATGGTGAGAGAACATTGTGCTTGGTACGTTTTTCGTCTTCAAACCAAAGCCAGGTTTTCCGCCGACAAAGTTTAAATCCCGTCTGGCTAGCGCGCTTCCCGTAATGTTTCCGCATTAGGTCAGTAGACGGTCTTTAGCGGCTGTTTGAACACATTTGACCACATGAGCATCTACACTATGAAAGCAATCCAGTTGAATGTGTTTTCGACTACCTCTGGAAGTGGTTGAAAGAGGACTAGCTCAAAACATTTTAGACCATGTTTACACTTGTATTTACCATTGACCATTTGTGATTCGATCGACCAAAATGCATCTTAATACTAGGATGTAAACCGGGCCATAATGCCCTGCAACAGCTTGGAGGCAGTGCAACGTGCAATATTAAAGCTTTTAAAGAGGTTTAAAAACTAGTCCCATCCGAATAAGGCTTTAGTTGAAAGGTATGATTTATGCCCTGGCTCACCAGTCATCCAGCAAACACTGCGGAATATTTTTCCTTTTATTTGGTAGAATTCATTATTCATTTTTGAAGCCATTATCTGTGCCTTTCCGAATAATTTATTTGGCTTCAGGCACATCCCTATTTATGACTGCAAGCACGTCGTCTCAAAACTAATTCACACTGCACTGAAAGACCGCAACCAATGCCAACAATCACCAGATGACAATACCTCACTTCTCAGACGTTTGTTGACCAGTGTGACCAGTGCCTATGTAGGCAGCTCACTGGGTTTTTGAAAAAAGCTAGTATGTACGGTAACGAGTCTGGTAAATTCATCCATTTAACTTAAATGGAAGATTTCTCCCAAGGCTTTTTTAATTTTTTTATTCGGTCACCTGATTGAGTTTTGGTTCTTTGTCACGGTTTTCTCCAGAGCGGCTGTACAGATAAATTAACTAAATTAATAACGTTTTTACAATAGAAATGAACCATTACTTAAGCTGGACTATGACACCATTTTCTTCTGGATCTGTTGTATAGCCGAAACAAACTTTGTTGCATTATATTCCTGTCATCACTGTAAAGCTGCTTTGAAACAATCTGCATTGTAAAAAGTGCTATATAATTAAAGTTGACTTGACTTTACAAAATACACTGAACCCAAAAAATGACTGTTTGGGTTTAAAGGGCAAATGCTTAAGAGTAATGATTGGATCATTATTGCAGTGATTGTTATGTTTCTAGCATGTTGTTATACGTTTGGTGACAGTTCTTCTAACCCTAAATGATGGAGTGGATAGCTTTTCAGTTCTTAAATAGCCATGTTGGAAGACACATCATGGCCATATTCAAGGATGACAATGCCTAGTCATCTGGCTCAAACTGTGAAAGAATGGTTGGGAGGGAGCATGAATTAGCACCAGACCTTAAATTCATTGAAAGTCTTTTGGGATATGCTGAAGGAGACTTTACAGAGTGCTGGATTCTTGCATTGCCAATACAAGATCTCAAACAAAAATTGATGCTTTACTGCCCTCACTATGTGTACACGTACATAGCTATGCAGCAAGCTTAACACTCCTCCAAGAAAGACTTGAGACAGAACTGAATCCAAGTGCATTTAGTGGAACCGGTGTAAAACTGAAAAAAATACTTTAAATTACAAAATACTTAATGCTGGAATGCACTACATGACTTTTGCCCTGATTTACCAGATATTAGCCAGTCTGCAGATTTGAGCCGACAGATTCCATGGAAAATCGTGTAGTATATCATGGTCATAAACTTAGCTTCAGATTTTGATTCCATCCAGTCGGAAGATATCAAACATGCTTGATATTTTGAGCCGATTTTAGAACAAATGTGTATGACGCGGCGCTACTGAAACCAGAAATCACTGACCACTAGCCAAAGAAAATCAAAGAAGAAATGGAGACGTACGAGATCACAAAGTGGAACTCCGCATAAAAATCTTCTAATACATCCATTTTCAAATATAGATAGCACACATGAAAGCATTACCATATGCATAGTTACCACAGCAGCTTACATTTCCCTTAGTATACAAATGTTCACACAAGCTTTAAACTACATCATTATTGAAAGTTTCTTAACAATGAATACCTAGATTACAATATGAATCCAACAAGCTGAAGAGTATCTTATATGAACATAGTCTTATATAGCAGAGCTGCAAACTCTCACACTTTCGCTGTGTGACACGGTTTTCACACGCACTCATGCCACACATCCAATTTCTCACGGCAAAAGAGACTCATTCGTTCTTTTCAAACTTCCTGACGGTATGACGCTGATGAGCACCACTGAACCCTATGGGCTGCGGTCCATAGATATGTACAAGTAGATGCCTCATTAGCGACTGTCTCTATGGGCCGCTATACATTTTTGAACGGTCAAAGCCAGTCGTGAACGATCTTTGTGAACATTCAAATGTTGCCTGTCTGCAACCGTAGTTATACGCATGCATGTATGACTATCTATATCTGCAATAGACTGAAGCAGAGGATTTTATAGGATTTAGTTTATCATTAATGGTAGATAATTCTGCATATGCTAAGAATACAATTGGTTAAAGATCTTAACATCATTGATAGCACTGATCATCAGAGAACCATACAGACACATTGCTCAGCTTTTAATGAAAGCAGTGAACTCATTATTTCCAGTTAACTTGTTTATAAAGTAAACCATAAACCAATCAGCCATCTAAATAAATTATAAAAATATAATTAATTAGCTTATGCGTTTAATAAACATCAATATAGCTTTTTTATTCAAATCAAGTTTTAAGTAGGCCTAATCATTATAGGTATTATTTGAAAGCTTAAATTCTCAAAAATCATCTTGTCTTGCAATCCTTTAATAAAAAAGCTTTATAAAATGATAAACATCACATCACAACTGAATTTAAACAATTTTTAAGAACAGGAAAATGATAAATTAGGAGTCAAAATGATAAAGTATACATTTATTTAAAATATGATTTTATATATAATATTCTAGATACATTATTATTCTACATTATTTGAATGCACATAGCTTATCAATCCAACAGTTAACATTTACAACACTGTGTGTATGTGTAATCAGTGTAAAAATCCTGAATGAGAAAGCAGAAATATGTCGGTTTCTCCTCTTTAACTACTCTTAAATTTTGTTTAATTTAAACACTTTCTAAGACCAATGTTTGTTTTCACATACAAACCCGATTCCAAAAAGTTGGGACACTGTACAAATTGTGAATAAAAACAGAATGCAATGATGTGGAAGTTTCAAATTTCAATATTTTATTCAGAATACATCATAGATGACATCAAATGTTTGAACTGAGAAAGTGTATCATTTTAAGGGAAAAATAAGTTGATTTTAAATTTCATGGCATCAACATCTCAAAAAAGTTGGCACAAGGCCATGTTTCCCACTGTGTGGCATCCCCTCTTCTTTTTCTAAATGTCTGCAAACGTCTGGGGACTGAGGAGACAAGCTGTTCAAGTTTAGGAATAGGAATGTTGTCCCATTCTTGTCTAATACAGGCTTCTAGTTGCTCAACTGTCTCAGGTCTTCTTTGTGGCATCTTCCTCTTTATGATGCGCCAAATGTTTTCTATGGGTGAAAGATCTGGACTGCAGGCTGGCCATTTCAGTCCCCGGATCCTTCTTCTACGCAGCCATGATGTTGTAATTGATGCAGTATGTGGTCTGGCATTGTCATGTTGGAAAATGCAAGGTCTTCCCTGAAAGAGACGACGTCTGGATGGGAGCATATGTTGTTCTAGAACTTGGATATACCTTTCAGCATTGATGGAGCCTTTCCAGATGTGTAAGCTGCCCATGCCACACGCACTCATGAACCCCATCCCATCAGAGATGCAGGCTTCTGAACTGAGTGCTGACAACAACTTGGGTTGTCCTTGTCCTCTTTAGTCTGGATGACATGGTGTCCCAGTTTTCCAAAAAGAACTTCAAATTTTGATTGGTCTGACCACAGAACAGCTTTCCACTTTGCCACAGTCCATTTTAAATGAGCCTTGGCCCAGAGAAAACGCCTGCGCTTCTGGATCATGTTTAGATATGGCTTCTTTTTTGACCTATAGAGTTTTAGCCGGCAACGGCGAATGAATGGCACGATGGATTGTGTTCACACCGACAATGTTTTCTGGAAGTATTCCTGAGCCCATGTTGTGATTTCCATTACAGTAGCATTCCTGTATGTGATGCAGCGCCGTCTAAGGGCCGAGATCACGGGCATCCAGTATGGTTTTCCGCCTTGACCCTTACGCTGAGAGATTGTTCCAGATTCTCTGAATCTTTGGATGATATTATGCACTGTAGATGATGATAACTTCAAACTCTTTGCAGTTTTTCTCTGAGAAACTCCTTTCTGATATTGCTCCAGTATGTTTGGCCGCAGCATTGGGGATTGGTGATCCTCTGCCCATCTTGACTTCTGAGAGACACTGCCACTCTGAGAGGCTCTTTTATACCCAATCATGTTGCCAATTGACCTAATAAGTTGCAAATTGGTCCTCCAGCTGTTCCTTATATGTACATTTAACTTTCCCGGCCTCTTATTGCTACCTGTCCCAACTTTTTTGGAATGTGTAGCTCTCATGAAATCAAAATGAGCCAATATTTGGCATGACATCTCAAAATGTCTCACTTTCAACATTTGATATGTTACCTATATTCTATTGAGAATAAATTATAAGTTTATGAGATTTGTAAATTACCTTTTCATTCACAATTTGTACAGTGTCTCAACTTTTTTGGAATCAGGTTTGTAATTGCCAGTCCTTGAATACTGTGTCTGAAATTCAAGAACTGTTATAGCCTCTTATTAACTAACAAATGTTGTGTTTTTGTGTAGTTCCAAACATTATAATTGCTAAACTAGATGAAGAATGAGTTAAGAAAAAGTAACCGTAGTTGAAAACCTGTAATATTTACCCAGTATCTTATACTGATTATGCCTCATTTTTAGTTATTTTTGCATTCATCCGTTTTATTGCTTGAAAAAGCTATACTGTTGTTTAAGCACTTTATTTGTTTCTGATGGACCATGTGGTGGGAGGCTTTGACTGAAGAAAAATGTCCCTCCCTAACTGATCTGGTCTCGTTTTTGGCTGAACATAAATCATTAAGTGCTCTTAAGAATACAATTATTCACAACATAGGCTAGGTTTCAGTTGAGGATTAGTTTAATACCATTCGATCTCAAAATATCAATCAACCTACCTTCGTTAATCAACCTCAAACACTGGTCTATGAATAAGGCTTTATTGTGATACATAGGCAGTCATTTAGGCACAACTAGGTTGAATGTTCAGTTCAAGTCTAGAAGGCTCTACAAGTCATGATGCAGATCATGAAGCAGAATAAGTTCAGGTATTGCACATCTTTAGCAGACCACCCCAAAATCCACTAGAACGCAGGAAATCACATCTACTTAATCCAAAATTTCCTGGGGGTGGACCTTCAGCTATGGCTGCTTCACAGAACGTAACCAATATTGTCCATCTTCAGTAGGCTGCCCATATAAACAGCTTTGGGCCTCCCCTCAAACCACCAGAATGCAGGGTAGAACATGAGTACAAAATTCAAATTAATTCCAATTCTCTGATATCTGAGCCACCAACTTGTGTGGCTGCGTCCGTGACATAATTTTGATCTCCCCTGACAAAATCTCACTCCAAGGTTTTTTGATAAGTTGGCAGGTATGTGTACACTCTAACAACTCCAAATGCAACACCATGATTTATGACAAACACCAAAAAAAAAGAAAACACTTACAGACTACGCTGTTTCCAAGAATAAATGAAGTGTGGATGTAGATGGCAATTGACTGTGTGCCCTCTCAAACACCTCAACAAAATGGCTGAGCAGCACATGTTCTGCTTAAATACAGGTATGTCACCACTAGGGGTCGCTAAATTGCGAAACTGGAGCTAAGAACAGCATAGATGCATCATCACATTTATTTCCATCAAGATGTGTGTCGTCACAGGTACAATATGGTCATGATGTGTCTTCCTACATGGCTGTTTAAGAAATGAAAAGCTACACACCCCATCAATTAGGGTTAGAAGAACTGTCGCCATACATATAACATGCTAGAAACATAATCACTGCAATAATGATCCAATTATAGACTCTTAAGCATTTGCCGTTTAAACCCAAACAGGAGCGGCAATGTATGTTTACATTAGAAATATATTCATGCACGGTACGCATTCTTGCAATGCTGTGACTGATTGCGCTCATGGTTGCCGTCTGCATGCAGCATCACTCTCATTTCTCTGAAGGAGCCTTAAGCAGCGGTGAACAAATGAAACAGCCACTGGAGAGAGAGAATAGTCACACTCCTAACAATCAGAACGGCAGGACATCAGTGACCTGCCCCATTCAGTGTGGAAATAACAGCCCTCAGAACACCAGTTCAATATACAGAACACCAAACCCTGTATTTCAGGAGGTGCAGGAGAAATGGAAAACACTTGAGGTGAAAAAAAAAAACTGAGTTTGAATTAATGAGAGAGGGAGGGGTTGAAAAGACTAAACCGAGATAGGTGATGAAATGAGGCTTTGTTTAAATGACAGTAGCCAATTAAAGTAACATGCACAGTCAGAGCAACTTAAAAACCTGTGTCTGAGTCCCAGCTCTTTAATATGTAATTGTCTCAGCATTAGACAGAAGACGGTCTGATGAAGGACAAGGAACTGTGGGTCTGGAGTAGATAAGACAAGAGAGCACAGTCCAGCTAACAAGGCAGCACCCAAGAGTGAGCAGATGAAAAGAGAGAGAGAACGAACGTGGGAGGGACGCTATGGATGAGTGACTTTTAGAAAATGACAAAATCCCGAGACCAGGGAACAGAGCGAAAGGGCGAGTGAAAGATACAGAATAGCAAGAACAATAGAACAGAGCATTAAATTATCATAGCATTTATCAAATCAGTGAGCCGGCTCACTAATCTTATAATTGTCTGTTCTTATATCCTACTTTGAAAGAGAAAGTCTTGATAGATGCTCAGACACAGAGACTATAGACTTTCTTCACTCTGTTCCTCCTATCAACCCATAGTTATTTGTCTTAGTAGTTCTCTGAATGACTAATTAGCCATTTAAATCTCATTCTCTGAGTGTCTGTGTGTAATTCAGTTTCGACGGTTTGCTAGATTGGTTAGTGTCCGTGGTGTGAGAGCGATTCAGACGCTGTATGAGTGAACGGGGCTTGTGAGAGAGTTGTGAGTGAGTGATCGGGTGCCAGATCCAGTTATTATAAGGTTTTTTGCACGTGTTGTTTGTTTGTTTGTTTTTTTCACTTAATTTGATACTTTAGGAAGTTAAAGTGGGGAGTTTCGGGTTATGGTTAGCGAAGCTCTGATGTCCCCAGAGTGGGTATGTGAAGTTTTAACTCAAAATACCTTAGCTTAAAATTAAAACAATTAAAATTGTCACTTTTTGAGAGTGAGCAAAAACATGACGTTTCTGTGTGTCCCTTTAAATGCAAATGAGCTGCTGCTTACAGGGCGGAGCTTCAAAAACTCCAGTTAGCAGCTCTGATTATCTCATGCAGACAGGCAATGAAACTGTTCAGCCTTTTATGTTCAAACCTGAGTCAGACAATGATGGTGAGATTCAAGAAGAAGTGACAACATGTAGAATGAGACAGGACGTTTCTGAATGGACAGTTGATGAATTTATGAACCATCCGTTAACCATCTTCAAGTCAATGAATAGCATATTCTGGCATGATAATCTATAAATTCTCAATATGCGTGTTCAAAGGGCAAGGTTTATGTAAATTTCATTGTTAGTGATGTCACTAACCCGGGAGGAAGCTTGTGTAGTCCCTACCAGCCGTTTGCTGTAGTCCTTAAAAAGTGATTTCTGTAAAATAAAATATCTCCCTTTGCTTTGAACTCTAAGCATTGTAACTTTGCAGATGTTGTTTAAGCTCAAACAGCAACATTACACACTAACTAAAGTTAAAAAAACCAAACGTCTCCACTGACTTTGTATTGCGTGAGGCTCCCTCCTTGTCATTTCTGACTTATAACAAAAAACAGAACAATGTCTAAAAGCTGATATGTGACAAGGTGTACAGCAAAGAAGCTCAGAAGTTTTTATAAGCTGTCGACCCAAAAAAACGAGCGTTTAAGGAGACAAAAGTGGATACAGGCAATTGAGACAGAGCGCGACAGGTTATATTACACTGAGAGGGGAACGTAATCAGCGTCAGGAAATATCATATATAAAAACTCACATTTGGAGACTCATATATTTTGTTTTTTAGGCCCTTCCTTCTCACAATTATTTTGCCAAAACTGTATATCGATTACATTGTTATACCAGTAGTGACTGTTAAAAAATGCATTTCTCATTGAGTCATTCATTCAAGAGATTTTTCTTAAAAGCTCAGTCTTTTAAGATTGATCTGGGGAGTCTGCTATGTATTTTCTACTGCACAAGAGGCGTGATCAACGGGCATAGTTCAATTGACTCCCAATTTTGACAGTCCTTCAACCAATCAGACCAACGATCCAGGTGACATACTTTGCAGAGCGGCGTGAAAACTCCAGGCAGGAAACGCATCAACAAACGTGTTGGTTTGTAGCATTGATCAGCGGTTTCTGCCTTTGAAATCTTTTAAAACAGCAGCATCAACAGGTTGCTGCGCTTCGGTGGCCGCCATGTTGAATGTAAACAAAAATCTGCTTGCCGTCGCTTCTCTATCATCCATTTCTCTATCGTCTATTTCTCTGTTTTTCCATTTTCATTTCATTATCCTTTATTTTACCAGGAAATAATCCCATTGAGATTCAAAATCTCTTTTTCAAGGAGAAAACCCCCCAAAAAAACATACACACACAATTAACCGAAAGAAGACATTTAGCAATTTAACATCATCTCAACATAATCGCCAGCAGCACTCAATAACATCACATGTGCATTTAGTACTCAAATAGTCCTTTATCCTAGTTTTAAACTGTGTTATTGTCGGTAGATACTCAAATTTGAGCGGTTTCTACAATTTACACCAGGAAAAAGGTGCAAAAACTTTAAAGGCAACAGTTTGCATTCGAGAGATATCATACATGATTTGCCCATATGATCTAAGATTACATTTCCTGGTAGTGACTTTTGGAGTCAGAAGAGAACATAAGGAGGCAGTTTCCAAAGTATGGCCTTAAAAAGAAAAACATACCAGTGCTCCAGCCTGCGATTGTGCAAAGATGGCCAGCCAACACTCTCATGCAAGCTGCAGTGATGAGTACGAAAATTAGAATTAGTTACAAATCTTAGTGTCGCATGATATACTGAATCCAGCATTTTCAAAGAACACTGATTGGCATGCATGTATAAAATATCACCATAATCCAGCATTGTCAAAAAAAAAATTCTCGTACTAAAAGAGAAACAACCTTTGTTTCTATAATAGAACCCCAACTTTACTCTAAGTTTTTTTTGTTAATCGCCATCGTGTTAAACCCACCAATAGCATGTCAGGTGGATAAGCCGGTTTGTGATTGGTCCCCACAGATTTGTAACGGAAGCAGGATAGAAAAACGTACAGGTTTCGAGCCTGAGCTGCAGGGCGAAATCAAATCGCCGGCAGATCAGGCTGGGTTTACCCAGTCTAGAGATTTGTAAAAAAAAAAAACGTGAAATGAGTGAATCATTGAATCATTCATTCAAACAGATTTAATTCCTTCAGATTGATTAAACATTTTAAATAGACTGCGGCAATTAACATTTCGTCAGAACCTCGAGTAAATGACACGTTGTCTGTTCAGAATCTCGAAACAAAAAAAAATTATGATTTGAATTCACCCAGAATTGTGCAGCTCTAAGATGCGGTTAAATTATGAAGGTGAGAAGAGAACAAGACTAGCTGCTTTTATACAAACTCCCTCTTCAATCCAATTTGCACACAAATGAGAGAACAATGTCCCAGCGTCCCCCCTCTCTTATCTTCATGAATGTATGCTAATAGAATTAACACAGCATGTCGATCAGTCAAAGCAAGTTTGTATGTAACAGTCTTTACAGGTGTTTTAAGATGCATACAGATAGACTTTTGTAGAAGAGTGCAACGAGAGATGAAGCCTTGAAACAATTGCACAGTATACATTAGACTATCTGCGTGACTGCACAGGTATGTGGTCATATGTAGTAGTCAACAGAGGGGAAGAAAGACAGCAGAATCTCTCTCTCTCTCTCTCTCTCTCTCTCTCTCTCTCTCTCTCTCTCTCTCTCTCTCTCTCTCTCTCTCTCTCTCTCTCTCTCTAATGAGTTTCTCTGGTTCCCAGGCATCAGGAATGTCCAGGTAACTGAGTGCTGAAACTCTCCAAAATACAACATGACATAATGGAAGGGGATCAGTTTACAGCTCACCCTGAAGAGACACTCTCTCATACTCTCTCACACACACATAAATAAATCACAATACAGAGCGCATTCATCATATTACACAATACAGGAATTTTCCCATGTCTAATTTTGTCAGCTCATTGGTGTGATTTTCATCAGCATGTCTGTAAACTGTGATCTACTTAAACAAAATGCTACTAGTATGAAGTCAACATTAGCTTAAGTAAACACACTAGAGCTATATATGAAACCACAGCCTCTAAAATGCTCTCACAGCTCACAGATCCATTATTTCAGGACTAACATGGAAACCTAATTCATTTTCTTCTGATGAGCTGCGACTGAAACATTTCCACAGAAACATATGGGTGGATTTTCTTTCATTCAGATTCAATCTTCTGAATTTGCTCATTGGAATTGACGTGGAGTCATGGATAAATTGCTTTTCACGTGTTTAATTGATGGATGGGACCCATAAGCCCAGGCAGGGATCATGTCTGGACATGCCCACTCCATTTAACCAGGCATATCCGCCTCAGGTACATTCGACTGCCCATGATAAAGCTCAGGATCACAGGTTTAAATTGAAGAAAGGAAGGACGAGTTTAAAATCTGGACTAGCAGCTGAAAGACTGTAGGTTATAAATTAAGTTTAAGGCTGCATTTCTGATTGTTATCTTACTATCAATGTTGAAAACATTGTGGAAACCATGATGCTTTTTTTTGAAGATTTGATGAATATTTTGTTTGAAAAAAAAAAAAAAAAAAAGCATTTATTTGAAATATAATTTTTGTAACATTACAAATGGTTTTTATTTTCACATTTCTTGATCAATTTAATGTGTCCTCGCTGAATAAATTGCAGTATTAATTTCTTGTACAAAAATCTTACTGACCCCAAACTTTTGAACGGAAGTGTGTGTGTGTGTGTGTGTGTGTGTGTGTGTGTGTGTGTGTGTGTGTGTGTGTGTGTGTGTGTGTGTGTGTGTGTGTGTGTGTGTGTGTATACATATTTATATGATATATGTAAAGGCAGGTATAACAAACCGATGGTTTATTAATTAAAGGGACAGTTCACCCAAAAATGAAAATGTGATGTTTATCTCCCCAGGGCATCCAAGATATAAGTGACTGTTTCTTCAGTAGAACACAAATGATGATTTTTAACTCCAACCGTTGCAGTCTGTCAGTCATATAATGCATGCGAATGGTAACATGCATCTAGCGTAGAGATACGTGCGAGAGATCACTTCCGGCACTCGCATAAACTACGCCATATCGTGTACACTGACCTCATGCACTGGAAGTGATCGCACACTGAAGGCTGTTGGACATAGTGGTGTATTTGAGGTAAAAAATTACATAAATACTGTTCGGTTTCTCGCACAAACTGATCGTTTCGTGTCTTAAGACATCAGTGTGTCGTCACAAGCCGCAGGGTTTAATATGGATTTGTCTGTGCATGTCTCATAGATTTTGTTACCATTCACATGCATTATACGACTGACAGACTACAGCGGTTGGAGTTAAAAATCTTCATGTGTTCTACTGAAGAAACAAAGGTGAAGCCACTGAGCGGTATAATGTCTGTTGCATAATCCAAGATTATAATGTAATACTCCTGCTGCGCTGCTGTCTGCGTTTTAATGCTAATCAAACAAAAGGCCAAAAAATAATAATAATAATAATAATAATAATAATTTGCTCACAACTCTTGACTAATGCTGCCTTCACATTCTATCGGAATTATCATAAATACAAGTTTCCTTGGGCAAAAATGCATATGAACGCCTTCTGATGTCATGTTTACACTGGGAAGTTCGGAAATACTTTTGATACCCAAAATCCCAAGATGGGCATGCCATAAACTGCTGTTGTATCAGGTATGATTTATTAGTTTTTTCTCCAAAAACAGCTAGATCGTCTTGTCATTAATGTAGTGCATATTTACATATTCAAGTAATCATTTGAAGCGTATTGTATGTTTTATACACAGTAAAATATAGCCTGCATTTGAATATCTGGATAGCATCGTAAATGTTTATATGGTTGTCAGTGCATGTGACCCTACATATAATGTTGGTTATGTTATAAGATTTTCCCAATAAATAGGCAAGAATAAACCTGGTGTCCACCATGATTCCTGTTAATTCCTACAACAAAGCACTTGAACGCAACAAGCTCGTAATCACGACTTCTGAAGTGGGAATTACTGCTGCCTTCACGTGCTACTGGAAATGTGATAATTCCAACTTCTCAGGTCGTGATTATGAGCTCATTGCATTCAAGTTTCAAAATGTGAGGGCGTTCATGTGCAATTTTTACCTAGGAAACTCGTATTTACAATAATTCCGAGAGCATGTGAAGTAACTTTTGTAACTTTCATAAGGATTCATTTCCTCAATGCCTTCAATGCAGACGGAATCCAGTCATAAAAACGGAATACGCATAGTGAAATGTCACGGAATTTGTCAAAGTTTTGATGAATAAATAAAACGTAGGTCAGTACACTTAAATCAAATCGCGATATATACTAGTGTCTGTGAATATTAAGCCGCAAAAAGACTGTTTAAATATGAATCCTGCATGTTTGTGTGTGAATGAATGGCGCAGACGCGTGGTTTCATTCACTGAAACTCGCTGTGTTTTCAACCTCTGCCGCCTCAATATGAGGACATGAATGCATTTCCATTCACTTCATGAGCATTTTACCATTTCATTCAACAAAATCTATCGTCACATCATAAAAACACACACACAGGAACTCGAAGGTCTTCACGGCAACCCGTCAAAATAAAAGTTGAGTTTAACAAAGTAATTGTGACAGGATTAAAGGTGCACTATGTAACATTTTGGCAGTAAAATATCCAAAAACCACTAGGCCAGTGTTATATATTTTGTTCAATTGAGTACTTACAATACCCCAAATTACCATTTGTAAATCGAGAGAAAATTGCTATTTTAACCAAGGAACCGGGACGTGTGACGGAGTCGCCTGTCAATTGCGTCATGTCTGCGTTACCCTCAGTTTCTCAGAAACGCTTTACTCTCACTGCAGTGTGAACAAGTGTCATAGCAGCCGCCGAGCGAACGCACAGTAACGTCACAACATCATTCTCAACACACTCAGATAAACAGAGCTGCGCCAAGAGATGGCGTCGGCGACTGTGGCATAATAAAAGTCCTGCTGCTCGCGAGCCGCGTGTGTTGCGTTTATCTTATTAACAATTGCTCCAGCGGCCTCGCTCAGCTCCACAACACTCGGTCCTGCTCTGCTTCACACTACAGTAACGTTAATAATCACATCACGAACATGATTTCTGCCCAAGTCCTGTCCCGATTCTTCCCCACCGGCTGTGAGGTGAAGACCACATGTCCCAAGATTCTGCGCTCAAGCTTGGCGTCATCAAACTACGCCTTTGTTTTGAGTAGGCAACCTCTAGCAGACGGAAAAGTTACATAGTGCACCTTTAATGTTGTACAGCAGAATTTAGCTACGTCTCAGTGTAATAATATGTAGTGTTATTTAACATTAAACCTACTTAAAAAGCACTGTTTATTTCATATGTATCTTGTTCTGTTGTATTTATGTATTTATGTTGGCCTGCTGAATGTTAAATGGATCCAGTCTATGTTCATTACAAATTATTTGATAATGCAGCAATAAACTAGCTAGTAGGCTATAAGTTAATGTATGTTTTTTTTTTTTTTTTTTTTTTTTTTTTTTTTTTACTTTGCTGATTTAAAACATGATCAAAACACTCTATTTTAATGACAAAATTTCAAATAAGAGGGCAAGTGACATACACTCACCTAAAGGATTATGAGGAACACCATACTAATACTGTGTTTGACCCCTTTCGCCTTCAGAACTGCCTTAATTCTACGTGGCATTGATTCAACAAGGTGCTGAAAGCATTCTTTAGAAATGTTGGCCCATATTGATAGGATAGCATCTTGCAGTTGATGGAGATTTGTGGGATGCACATCCAGGGCACGAAGCTCCCGTTCCACCACATCCCAAAGATGCTCTATTGGGTTGAGATCTGGTGACTGTGGGGGCCATTATCCTGCTGGAAGTAGCCATCAGAGAATGGGTACATGGTGGTCATAAAGGGATGGACATGGTCAGAAACAATGCTCAGGTAGGCGCTGGCATTTAAACGATGCCCAATTGGCACTAAGGGGCCTAAAGTGTGCCAAGAAAACATCACCCACACCATTATACCACCACCACCAGCCTGCACAGTGGTAACAAGGCATGATGGATCCATGTTCTCATTCTGTTTACGCCAAATTCTGACTCTACCATCTGAATGTCTCAACAGAAATCAACACTCATCAGACCAGGCAACATTTTTCCAGTCTTCAACTGTCCAATTTTGGTGAGCTCGTGCAAATTGTAGCCTCTTTTTCCTATTTGTAGTGGAGATGAGTGGTACCCGGTGGGGTCTTCTGCTGTTGTAGCCCATCCGCCTCAAGGTTGTGCGTGTTGTGGCTTCACCAATGCTTTGCTGCATACCTCGGTTGTAACGAGTGGTTATTTCAGTCAAAATTGCTCTTCTATCAGCTTGAATCAGTCGGCCCATTCTCCTCTGACCTCTAGCATCAACAAGGCATTTTCGCCCACAGGACTGCCGCATACTGGATGTTTTTCCTTTTTCACACCATTCTTTGTAAACCCTAGAAATGGTTGTGCGTGAAAATCCCAGTAACTGAGCAGATTGTGAAATACTCAGACCGGCCCGTCTGGCACCAACAACCATGCCACGCTCAAAATTGCTTAAATCACCTTACTTTCCCATTCTGACATTCAGTTTGGAGTTCAGGAGATTGTCTTGACCAGGACCACACCCCTAAATGCATTGAAGCAACTGCCATGTGATTGGTTGATTAGATAATTGCATTAATGAGAAATTGAACAGGTGTTCCTAATAATCCTTTAGGTGAGTGTATATATATACGTGTCCAAACACAATGAAAATCTATTGACAATCGTCATTGGCCATAGTGAGAAATGTCATGAAAGGTGGGTTTATTGTATTTCATAATATAATATAATTACATTTATTATTCTTTTCTTTTGATTTTGTGCTGAAATTTTGACCCAGACAGGTTTTCCTGACATTCAAATGACACCGTTTTCAACTAAAAACAGAAAACTCGTGCAATTTGGTTGTTCATTTACATGACAATGGCTTTTTGGGGACCTGAACTTTTTTTTTTAAAGTTTCCTAAGTTTTGTAAAATCTCAGTTTAAAATACAGAAACACAAATGTGTGCAAACAGTAAAGTTGTGCATTATATGTTCAGTCTATAGGCGCGGAGTGTTCTACTGGCTTGGCAGCGTAATACGGCGTTTTCACATAAAATTTGGTTGTTTTCGCGAATATGATACAGGGGATCATTTTGACAATGTTGTCGTCTGCACATGAAAAACACAAAGGAAAAACGTTTCCGTTTTTAGTACATCGTTGTCATGTAAACGTACCTTCAGTCATTTCCTTGACCCATTAACTTAACCCTAAGTCACACAGAGAAACTCCCTGTAATAAACAAAAGGGAAGTTTGGTTAAAACTGTCAGCTAAATGGCAAATTACTAAAATTAGTATCCTAGTTGATAAAGGCTGTGGGTCTCTAATCAAATCTGCTCTGGTTTGACCTAAGCTGTGGGTGATAAATGAGGTGGAGGGTTTCTAATGAACAAAGTGTGTAACCTCAGGCTTCTTATAGGAGAACTGCAGTAACCATACTGTAATCAATTTGAATTAAAAAAAAAAAAAAAACATATGCTCAATCAAGAAATGATGCAGAGTAACTGTGACCCAACCTTAAAAAGCCAGAAGAAACTACTGCTCATGAACACAGACCCCAGAGTATTGCTGGGACAGTGATAAATTGCTTCAAATATCTCAGAGGGTACAAATCCAATCTTCATCAGATAACCTTCAGGACTTGGTTATCACACTCACTGAAATTCAGCAGCATGCACGAAACACACACCAACTGTACTGTGAGAAAATAAACCGTGGAGAAAAGGATAATGTCCTGGCATAAAATGACCATTACCTTTTCTGTTAAGTTTACAGATGATTCCTTCAACCCTAAAACACAATACGATAAAATGTGTAATTCAAAATATGGGTAAAACATCTGTGAAAAATCAATACGGAAAATTCCTCCATATTAACACAGTATATTGGGCCGCATTTTTACAGAGTGTGCAATATATAATTTTTTTACTGCTTATTTATTGATTTATTCTTGCCTCTATGTCGAGTTTGCTTGTTGTGTGTTACCTTTATTCAGTGTTTTGTATTATGCTTGTTGTGTGTTACTTTTGATGTGAGTTGCACTTGAATTTCATTGTACAGCTGTGCAATGACATAAAGACATTCAAATACCGAACTGAAAAGCCCACAGAAAATGAATAAACTGTGCATATTTTAGACACTTGAATTGAGGATACACAAAACAGCTCTCTGTGATTATAATGCTGGGTTAAAAACAACCCAAGTTGGGTTAAAAATTGACTAACCCAGTGATTGGGTTGTTTTAACCCAGCGATTGGGTTGTTTTAAGCAAACATTTAACCCAACCGCTGGGTTAAAACAACCCAATCGCTGGGTTAGTCCATTTTTAACCCAACTTGGGTTGTTTTTAACCCAGCATTTTTTAGTGTATCCTAGCCTGATCTCAATTGAGAACAGATTTGGACAAGATATTATACAGGTATGTTCACCTGTAGCTCAAACAATAAGAGCGTGGTGCTAGCAATGCCAAGGTCATGGGTTCGATTCCCAGGGAAAGCAAGAACTGACAAAATGTAAAAATGTGTACCTTGAATGCAATGTAAGTCGCTTTGGATAAAAGCATCTGCCAAATGCATAAATGTAAATGTACATATATCAATGTGAATTTATGTGATAGTGGCATGTCTGCATATAGTAAGCATTTTTGAGTATAGTAAGTCCAGAGAACAAAGTTCCTCAGTAGTTGTGGAACTCCAGTAAGGGCTGTTAAGGCTATTTTATTCACTTTAAACATCGGATGAAGTGATTCTTTTCTTTTTAATATAGATGATGCTAAGTCATTAATAAATAGTCATGACAAAAAAATTATGATGACTGATGTCCACTATGTTAGCCATTATTGTTTGGTAGCTTGTTTAATATCGTACCTTGTTGTAAGTCACCCACTACAACTAACATGGAGATAAGCCTATGTGTGAACTGATATTAGGCTAATATTGTAGATCTACCGTCGTGTTGGGTTTTGCTCAATATGCACTCTAAAAAATGCTGGGTTAAAAACAACCCAAGTTGGGTTGAAAATGGACTAACCCAGCGATTGGGTTGTTTTAACCCAGCGATTGGGTTGTTTTAAGCAAACATTTAACCCAACCGCTGGGTTAAAACAACCCAGTTGCTGGGTTAGTCCATTTTCAACCCAACCCAACCCAACCCAGAATTTTGTGTGTGTGATGTTAAGTGGCAGATCAGTGGGCTTGCTGCAGTTATATATTTAAGTAAGATACGTCCTCTGTTCCAGACGAAACCTAAAATACAATGTGGAACAAGCAAGATATTTGATAATTACAATATTACCGCGTGGTGAACCTATGAACCTAACTCATATTTACACAAATGTTGCTTTGGGTTGTTGGCCAGATAAAACAGAGAAAAGAAAAACGGACATAAGAAAAAAAATTCAGTGCACCAAAACGCCACACATATCCTTACAATTACAATTATGGCTGTATTATTTGTGTCCCCTTCAAATGTAGGCCATTGGTTTAAAGATCATTTCTGATGACTGACTCTTACCTGTAAAAAGCCAGAACGCCATTGCTTGTGTGAACAGCATATTTGTGTATTTACCGGTAAAGTCATTCTGGTCATTTTACGGTAATTTACTGGTATTGCTGTGCGAAAGGGGCTAGTGATTACAATGTTGGTCATAAACTAAAATGATTACAATGTCGGTCATACTGCCCTTGCATGGTGATTATTCAAAAATCTGAGCTGTAGTCACCTACAGAACTCAATTCACCTCCAGCGCAGCTCATCTGACCCAGCGTTCACGGCAATTAGATAGAGGTACTGACCTCAGGCGCTGAAGACATCAACAAAAAACGATGATTCCCAAAGTTCACACACATCAACTTCCTCTCCACATCCATTCATCCTGATCATAAACACCGTCCTCTCGTCTTTTCTTGTCACAACGGAAGAAAGGGAGAGTGATGATCTCATTCACTGTGCGACCACATGAAGGCCAACAGCTTCAATCACGGCACCATTAATCAGGAAACACTAAACAATGGCGGAGCCACAATGCGTTACAGTGTGACAACACAGTTAAGCGGTGAAACACAGTGTGTGGGTCATCACTCGGGAACCGACACTTACAGCGCGAACGGAGAGGCTGGGAGGATCAGAAAGCGAGTGGAAGAGAAGAGAAGGGAAGAAAGCGAAAGAGAGAACAGCTCACCTTTCTTCATAATAACTGCGCTCACCTGTTTGTCTCCTCACCTGAGGCTGTGGGATCCTGATACCACCCCTCCCTCCATAAACCACCACACAAAGATGGACAGATAATACGGTTCTTTCACCCCCTTGATGCCCACAGAAATCTATTCACTCGCTCTCCCTCACCCTTCAGCCCTGCCCTGAAACTGATCCAGACAGCCTTTTTCCTCCTGAATTTTCTCACACTCACAGTTGTGACTCTTTAAACAGCTTGACTTATACTCGTATACACTCACACTCTTCAATACATGCATATCATGCACCCACATAAAAATGCATCTGTGCATTAAAAAGATATTGCATTAACTTTATTGTTAATGCATTATTGCTTTGTTCTAAGTGTTATTAGTTTTGTGTTTGGAATAAAGAACAGCACTTTTAAAAATGTTATATCAGCTAGCGCCATGCATTCAGGGTTTCCCAAACAGGGGTTCACAATGTTGATAAAAAGGCAAATAATTTATTATATTGAAATTAAAATTGAATAAGATAACTGTGATCCACTGTATTCAGCATCTTGGTTCACAGTAAATGCAGCCAACTCTATCTCTGTGCAGCGTGTTTTGGGAATGCAACATCCGCTGGGATTACTTCTTTTATATATTCGCACAATTTCCAACATTTTACAGCATTTTAGCAGTATCAGCAGTATTTTTTTAAGGAATAATCAAAACAATTTTCCATGTTTTTATTTTAACAATAAAGCTCTGTTGTGCAGCACTTTCTTTGACAAAAAAAAAAAAAGTTTGTTTAATTTCATATAATTAAAAGATCAATTAAACTAAGGTTTTATGCCTTTATTTGATTGCCAGAAAAATTAAAATACACAGCACGGAATTTCTGAAAAAACAAAACAAACAACATTTTATAGCGGCCTAAAAAAATGTGTTGTTGTTTTTATTAATTAAATTAATTAGACATGCGTTTTGATTACTAAAATGTAATGTAATCCATTGAAATTGAGTCCAAACTAATTAAAACATCAAAAAAGCAATCCAGAAAAATTTTAACGGAAAAAAAGCGGAATTTGGGAAAAAACTAAATGGATTTCATATGGCCCTACATTATTAACTGTGTTACCAGTGCGTTTCAGACAGACTAGGAATAGAGGAGCTGCAATAATGTACAGTATGTGAAATATAATGTGTTTTCTGAACATTAAAGCATGTTAACCTATTCTATGACACACAATAAACAAAGTAATGAACTTTTAAAATAGCATTATATGACCACTTTAAGGCATAAATATTAATATTGTTAATAAAATATTACAATAATGATTCAATATTAATTCTTACAGTACAACTTTACATTTACAACAGTAATGTATTTTTTCTTAATTTTTACAATTAGAGCTAAAATAATTATTATGCATTATTATTATTACTATTGTTGTTGTTTTTATTTAATATCATTATTCAATTTGACAATGAATCGACATCAGAGATCCATGAACACACAAATGTGTCATTAAATTATTGAAATATTAAATTAAAAAGTAAATATTTTATGTCTAAAGGGCTCGAATGACAAACAAGTTTGGGAACCCCTGCTCTACATGAAAATGCTAATTGTGACTTTTTTAAATTTCAAAACATTCCACATCTAAATGCACATATCCACTACACAGAAGTCCATTTGCAGGAGAGTCTCAGATTCAGACCTGTTCCTCTAGGCCGGGACAGATTTCCCCCTGCACCATCAAAGCTCCAGCTCTCTTCAGCTTTAGTGAAAACATTACTGCCATTCAAAATGAACGTAGTTACAAACATAATAATACCTTTCTCACCCTCATTACTTTAGTACTGTATATCCCTCGCCTATATGAGCAGTCGATCAGATTCTAAAATGTCCAGGTAATAATAATAATTTTGAAGGAATCAAAAAGAAGTTTTGTTCAGAAACACAGTGAGCCGCCCATGGGAGCCTTTTAAGGCATCATAGCTGCAGTACAAACCATTCCAAAAAGGTTGTTCCAAAATGCTGTCTTCTAAGATACCTCCTAAATTACATCGCATACATTTTTGCAGAGAAGGAAATCATATGATGTATTGCTCAATGATTGATGATGGATGAACCATGAGAAATGTTGATTATAAATAAACTTACAATTCATTTAATAACACATTATTGATGACAAATATTTTAAAGGGGTCATGAACTGTACTTTTTAATTATTTTATGTTTCCTGAGGTGCACTTATAATGTTAATATGATTTTTACATTTAAAAAAATGGTCACAATTTAGAAATAAAAGGCTATTTTCCTGATTTGAATGCTCTGTTTGAAGGGGCGTGTCTGCTGTGAGACTTCAGTGTAAACGCCCACTGCTGTGATTGGCTGCTGTGAGACTTCAGTGTGAACGCCCACTGCTGTGATTGGCTGCTGTGAGACTTCAGTGTAAACGGCCCTGCTTTGATTGGCTGCTGTGAGACTTCAGTGTAAACGCCCACTGCTGTGATTGGCTGCTGTGAGACTTCAGTGTGACGCCCACTGCTGTGATTGGCTGCTGTGAGACTTCAGTGTAAACGGCCCTGCTTTGATTGGCTGCTGTGAGACTTCAGTGTAAATGCCCACTGCTGTGATTGGCTGCTGTGAGACTTCAGTGTGAACGCCCACTGCTGTGATTGGCTGCTGTGAGACTTCAGTGTAAACGGCCCTGCTTTGATTGGCTGCTGTGAGACTTCAGTGTGAACACCCACTGCTGTGATTGACTGCTGTGAGACTTCAGTGTGAACGCCCACTGCTGTGATTGGCTGCTGTGAGACTTCAGTGTGAACGCCCACTGCTGTGATTGACTGCTGTGAGACTTCAGTGTGAACGCCCACTGCTGTGATTGGCTGCTGTGAGACTTCAATGTAAACGGCCCTGCTTTGATTGGCTGCTGTGAGACTTCAGTGTAAACGCCCACTGCTGTGATTGGCTAACATTTTTTTCATATGAAATAAATATTACATGTGGAACCCTCTCGAATACTTTTACTACTTTGTTACTATTACAGCTGTCGAGATAAACTGAAAAGTGTTGATTATAGCATTATATTTAGATCTACTCCCGTCACATGAAAGGTTGCAGTGATGAGCATTGAGCAGATGACAGTCTGTTGATCGCATGAATGCAGTGATCTCATCATTGCAACGTGATTTCTGCACTCTCATGAATGCTTTCACCATAAATAATGCAAACATGATATAAATACAGTAAGAGCTTTGTTGTGCAGTGTAATGGTGTCATTGGTTACATACTGGGAGTTTTGGCAAGTGTACAAATAAACTCACACACTGTATGATTGACAGCTCCAGCGATTATAAATCGCGTTATTCTTTGATCGCGTTCTGTATATAATTTAATCACAATTTAAATAACAGCTTATTTTTATGCTACTAAGAGAAACAATGTGAAGTTGATTGTTTAGTCACTGGCTTGATTTACTGATGCATAAACAGTATTGAATGATTTTGAGACAAAGAAAATCTATCTGAACTTGAATAATTACACATCAGAAATCACTGATCACAGATCAGGCATTAGAATTAACATGGTTACTTACATGTCTGTGGCGTTACTGATGGATCCATATGGTAAAAGTCTGTTTGCAAAGCTTGCGCCGAAATTACGACTGATTTACCAAAGAATCCACAGTGAAATGTACAGAATACAAATAAATAATGCACTGCTGAGACTTTCACATAGTTGAAAATACCCACTTTCCTAGCATTAGGATCCTTTAAAAGGTAATGTTATTGATCCTGTGTCAGTCTTTTCTCGTTCTCATGACACTATTCACTAACGCACCAGTGGGCGGCACCAAGGACGCGGTGGTGTAGACATAGGCGTTGATCTGGTGGTCTTTCGTGGCACTATGATGTCATAATTAATTACCCAATTTTGTTATTGTTTCAGTGTATTTGTATGTTTATTGCCATACAGGTATTCCTATGGAAGAAACCCGTTCCAGAGGGTTCACCTCAAAGCAATTAGCTGGCACTCTGCCTTTTTTCGACTCTCACTTGCAATAAATTTTTAATGCTCATATTAGCTTAGCAACACACTAACACCATATTGAAATCAACCATAAGTCTAGTCTCCTGCTCTTTGATGAGCTCTAATTTAAGTTGCATTGGGTTCGATTTCCAAGGAATGCAAGAACTAATAAAAGTGCGCAAGTTTAATATAAGCGCCTGCCAAATGCATAAATGTATAATGCAAAGATTTGGTACAATAGTTGGTATGAGTGTTCCACGTCAGCCACTTATTAGGGTCATTTCAGGATGCTAAGAGTCAGAGAACGGCACCATTCAAACAATAATATATAACAAAAAACTAGCAAACCCTACTTGTATCAGTCTCTTACAGCTGGCAAGTGATTTTGAAGGGATTCTGAGGCCTGAAGCTGGTTGTAATGCAGCACCGCAACAGACAGTAATTACAGCAAGAGTATACTGTAAAGTTTTATATGAGAGAGATGTGGGTCATGAGACTCATCTTTCTTTTATTGGGGGTTTCTGTGACTCATCGAAGAGTTTGATATCCACAAACCCTCCCTTCAGATTCTGATCATAAGATTAGCATTATGTGTGATGACTTAGCATAGTGACTAGACTTCCATGATCCAACCACAAGACAAACAAAAGAGTTGGTTTCCTTCTTGGGGCCAGGGGCATCTTTCTTTTATGTTTCGGTTTTCTTTGAGTTTGTATGAAGTTATATCATAAAAAATTAAAAAACACACCAGTATTAAATCACGGTGGTGTTTTTAAATCAACAATTAATGGCCTATTTGATAGAGTCTGCTCTATTACTGTACACAATAAAAACGTCTGGAAAATAAGAGAGAATAAGCATGTTTCACATTAGAAAGAGCCAGGAAATGACGAGACACAGTGGGAGAGTAAGAAAGGCAAATAAACACAAATAGAAGAGGAGTGGAGAAATAAACAAGCTGTAAATGATTATGCTCACATTTGACTTAACCAATCAAAAACCAATTCTGTGGTAACCAAACTACTTTTATTGGCAGCAAGATTGCGATCGTGATGTTGCTTTTGTGACAGCTCAATAAATAAGACTGTAATATTGAGCAACAAATTCAGACAAATTATGACCAAATATATTGTTTATTTTTGCTCCGTCAATGAAAACAGTTTGGTTGCATTGTTGGTATGGATCGGTACGTGGTGAACAGACATCCGAGTGCTGTCATACGAAATATCAGCGGCCCTATCAAATTATAGGACCAGAACAATGCACATTATGTTACTCTTATCTTCAGCCAGCACTACACCAATACATAAAATTAAAAGGAAACGTAGTGCTGCAATCTTTCACCCTCATCTCTTTCTCTCACACACACTCTATCCATCCGCTCTAATCAATAAGTGCGTAATCAGTTTAAAGACCAAGGCTGGAGAAAGCCACACACTGAAGAACTCACGGTTCAGTAAAGATCCCTGGCACAGCACGTCTACGATCTCGCCAGCCAGCAACACCACCTCCACATGCTTAGCGTAATGCCACTGAGGTCAGATCAAGGTTAAATGAAAACTTCCCTATCAGCAGGTTAAGCTTAAGGAAACCCCTTTAAGGGTGCAATCCCAATTTGCTGTTAGTGAATAGAGGCAAACAAATGCTTCAATACAGGGCCGGGCAGGGACAACATTTCAGGGAAATGTCACACCCATCCAGGCCATCCCATACACCCACAACAAATTTTGGAACCATAGAGAACCATATTTTTTTGTATGGTCATCACATAAAAATGTTTTAGATCCGTGCAAAATAATTAAAGGTTCTCTCTTGAACTGCACCTTCACTTCCCTTTTCATTATCTTCATTTTCCCTGACATTGCTACTTTTTACTTCTTTTTTCTTTCTTTTTGTACCTGTCACTGATTCTTCAACAGGTCTAACATTAGGAACAGAACTGTCTCAACATTGCAACAAAAAAAAAAAAAAAAAGAAACACATTGTAATTTGTTTGAATTTACCTAAAATAAATGATTCTGTGCAAAGCATCACATTAGGGACAATGTGTTGTTGTTTTATCTTAATATGTCTTAAATATCCAATATTTAACTAAACTATTTCATGCAAATATATATATATAAAAAAAAATCAAAATTAGTACAATAATAAATACATCATTGCAATATCTTTATACAAACCTGATTCTAAAAAGTTGGGACACAATAGAATTCTTATTCACAATAGAATATAGATAACATATCAAATGTTGAAAGTGAGACATTTTGAGATGTCATGCCAAATATTGGCTCATTTTGGATTTCATGAGAGCTACACATTCCAAAAAAGTTGGGACAGGGAGCAATAAGAGGCCGGAAAAGTTAAATGTACATATAAGGAACAGCTGGAGGACCAATCTGCAACTTATTAGGTCAATTGGCAACATGATTGGGTATAAAAAGAGCCTCTCAGAGTGGCAGTGTCTCTCAGAAGTCAAGATGGGCAGAGGATCACCAATTCCCCCAATGCTGCGGCCAAACATACTGGAGCAATATCAGAAAGGAGTTTCTCAGAGAAAGAGTTTGACGTTATCATCATCTACAGTGCATGTAGAAAGGTTTTCTACAGGTTTGTAGAAAAATCATAATACTGAACAAGTTACATTAGTTACCAATATTTGTTGTGTTTGTGTTGTTGTCTGCCCTATAGCTCCTTCCAAATGTGTAAATCGATGTGAATATCTGTCTGCTAAATTACTACTGTAACTTTACAATAGATAGTAATTTAGCATACAGTTTTTTGAATGACGACAGTAATGGGGTGCTACTGCTAACATTTGCTAGCAGTTTAATGCTTAGCTACGTTAAAAAAAGGACAGAACCCACAGTAGCCTTTTACAGGTGAAACTGACCTGCCTTTGAAGCCCTGAAGAGGTCAGTAATTTTGCTTTATTTCACAACTTCTTCTTTGAGAGTTGGGGTGCTCGATTCCAGGTTTTTGTGGTTTTTCGACTCATTTACTTTACATAAAAACAGGGTCAGAAATAAGACAAAATTGCAGTTGTTACACACTTAAATTATTTTCCCCATAATTTATATTAAATTATTTTCCCCTGACACAAAGCCTTAAAATCCCCTTATTAAAACCGCACACCTTTAGCGTGACCGTTCAAATTAGTCCAATTTAGCGAAGCCACTCATCGAGTCAATCAACGTTTCTACCTAGCTGTTGCTGATTACCTCATTTTACAGAGGAAAAAGTCACAGCTGTTGTCGAGTGATGGCGCTAAACGCACATGAGCATTGTCTTAAAAGGTGAGTTAAAGATACTAAAATACATACAGTAATGTACACTCATTGATGTGTTTCTTCTTGATGTGAGTATTTTTATGATTTAGTTTAATGTTTATGAACACAAGGTTAACCATGGAAAACCAAATCTAGATTTATTGCATTAATATGCCATCAATTAAACTAAAGCTACTCAACTGCCTTCCGCTTCCTCGAGTCCGTCGCACTGATTCTTACTCTGTTCGAAACGGTTTGGGGGACATGCGGTGCTCACACGAGCTGAATCCTAGCATTGTCAGTCAAGACTAACAGTTTCAGGATTTATTATCGATTTATTTTCGAATGCAGAATTCGAGAATTATCACTTTAGTGCATTGGGGCAATTATATATAATTAAAATGGCAATAATATTATAATTCAAATAAAATAAAAATTATAAAAAAGAAAAAAAGAAAGAAAGAGGGCAGCAGGCCAAATCTACGGTGGCCGAGAAGTGCAAAACAAATCCCAATTCCGAAAACAAAATAACAAATTATAAACGCAATGACAAATCTGAAAACAAAATAACAAATCAGAAAACACAATGACAAGTCGGGCAAAACGGAAAAGGTAGGTGGCGAATGGAATACTGACCACTGATTGGACGAGACATCTGTCAATCAAGACATGCAGAACGTACAGCAGGCTGCGGCAGGAGGAAGCTGATTAGCGTGCATGTGTAAATATTAGAGCGGTCTCTTTTTTTACAGGCTAATTTAGTGAGATTAATTATGGCGAAAGAAAAACTTTTCATATGAAATATGCCTACCACCGTCTGCTTGAGTATCAGCTTGGAGAGGCATTTCATTTGAAATAAAAAGAAAGTGTCTAACAGGTACTTAATAGACCTGCAATATGATCATCTATTTGCATGAAATGGCGTCTTGCACATCTAGAATAGCCTCTGCCAACTTTAAATCAAGAAAAGTTTCCACTGGCAAGGAAATGGAATTTAGACTGCTATAATGCCATAATATAATGCTATAATAATAGACATGCTATAAGAGTAATGTTTTGTTTTATTGAGTATTGATATATGAAATTACTTTGAATTAAATTATAGGCTACACACGTTTTTTTGTGCGTCGTAAATTTTTCGAATCACACGCGTACACACATTTGAGAAATGATCAAACGTTGGACAGTTTCTATGCAGCATTTTATATGTTTGATGTATGATAGACTGCTTTCTATTAGTGTGTTTGTTTTTTGCAAAGTGAGTGTCATAATAATTTTAGCTCGCAGCTTTGCAGATCATTAAAATAACAATTATCGTAGACGATACATCTCTAATATTTACACATGCACGCTAATCAGCTTCCTCCTGCCGCAGCCTGCTGTACGTTCTGCATGTCTTGATTGACAGATGTCTCGTCCAATCAGTGGTCAGTATTCCATTCGCCACATATACCTTTAACGTTTTCCGTTTTGTCAGATTTGTCATTGTGTTTTCTGATTTGTTATTTTGTTTCCAGAATTGTTATTGCGTTTATAATTTGTTATTTTGTTTTCGGAATTGGGATTTGTTTTGCACTTCTCACCCACCGTACAAATCAGTTGCCAGGCCACCAGGAATTCACCAAAACTTTGACACTACAAAAAGTTCGTAAAGACATTGTAAAAGAAATCCTTACGAATCAAGCGTTTTAATTAAACGCTTCTGAAGAATCTTCATAAACTTTTTGAAGCATCAAAGTTTTTGTGTAATGGACTTTCAATGGAGGGACAGAAATCTCTCAAGATTCATTAAAAATATCTTCATTTGAGTTTTGAAGATGAACAAAAGTCTTCTGGGTTTGGAAGGACAGGAGGATGAGTAAAGGACAGAATGCTATCCCTTTAACATACAGAGAAAAGAACCATTAAATAAGATATTAATAGGTTGATTTCAAAGAAAAGTGTAAATACTGTGCCTCAATTGTGACTTCTGATACCCCTAAATGTGTTTGGTTTTTCACCATTATCCAATGGAGTGCGTTTTGGAGGCGGTACTATGTATTTTTCAACCAATGGTAAATGGAGGAGTTTTCTGGAAACTTTTTCAGTCTTTTTTTATCTTTGTAAGTTACATGGTCCACCTTCAGGAACTGACATGATAAGGGCAGCAGAGGGGACAGTGACAGGTGACATCTGCCCTTTAGAAAAATATCCCCCTGATATATGTTCAAACACGCACAATTGTCTGTATAAAAGATCAGAAAAACCTGCACATCATCCAAGTGTCTTCAGCAATATTTGCCTTCCATAAAACATAATGTATATAGAAATTACCCTTTCACTTCAGCAGTGTTTGCAAAACTGATGAATAAGTTGTACTCACTGGCCATGCATATTTAAACGGGATAACAATCCGTCCATTTCTGCTGTCGCGTCCCTCATTTTCATGGTGATGTAAGGTGTGGGAGTTGCCCCCCAGGACAGGTGTGCTGCCAGTGCCGTATGTACAGGTGCCTGTTGGCGAAACCCGAGCCTGGTACTCCTTCAGACAGGCCTTGAAGAAGGTGTCGCACTGATCACCGGATGAGCAGCGCTGCCCCCCGCTGACCTGGGGGTCACAGCACTGGCCACTCTGAAGAAAGCCCTGAGGGTTCAGCCACTGTCGAATCTCCACCTCAAACGTGCCCACCGCACACACAACCTGCAGGAGATCAAAACAGCAAGGTTAAATAAACAGGAAAACTGAAGTGACAGAGTGCATGAAGTCATTAAGATGAGAAGCATCACTTTCATCCTCCAAAGATGTTCCAAATTTCATATTCAAGATGTTCATATTCTCCAGAGTTATTGGCTTACTGAAAAACGGTTTTATCGCATATGGATGTTGGCTGGCCTTCCTTTGTGTATGCAGGTGAGAATCTCAGTGCAGAGTATGACTGTAAAAATGTATAATTTTTCTTTCTAATGTCTATTAGAGACACTGGCTATTAGAGCTGCATGATTCTGGATAAATTGAGAACCATGTTTTTTTGGTGTTTCAAACAGAGATCACGATTCTGAACTAAACAAAATAACGTAATTTACTAGTCAAAAAGGTTAATTGCTGCGGTCTACTTAAAAATGTTTAATGAATTTTTTTTTCATGGTTTAATGATTCAATGACTCAAATGCTTCATTGTTTCATTAATGAATGAATCAGCGTTTTTTTTTTTTTTTTTTTTAACAAATCTCTTGAATGAATGATTCAATGACAAATACATTTTTTAAGTCACGCGTCGCCACCTGGTGGCATAATGATGTAAACAATACAATCGTTATTTGAAGCAGCACCCGTTCAAAAGGTGATTTGCTTTATTTTGATTGCTTCCATAGACATCAGTGTTTATATACAAACTTTTATCCCAGTTCTTCTGTGATCATATGAATAGTTGTAACACAAAACTAACAATACTGTGTGGCTGAAAAGCTGTTTCATACTTATACATGACAACTGCTCCGTCTTGCGGCGACCTCCCCTAATTTCTGTTGAAGGCAATACGGAAGTGACTTAAACTGCAATTCATCGACTGGCCACTAGGGACAGGCTCCAGAAGGGAGCAGAATCTCATTGAGCTCCACGTTAAAATGGCCAACTTTAATTAAGGGCCTGGCCACTTTGAGTGACAGGTGGATAGCCATTTATCCACTGTCTGTTAGTCATCGCGTCACCTCAGCTCCGCCCACGTCCCATCTCTTTGCCCATTTTCTGTTACCTGGGAGTGATGCGCAATGACGCGTTGCCAAGATGGCAACGGCCAACTCGTTTCTACTTTACGCTTCAGAACTGCTCTCCAGAATCCTATGGGTGACGTCACAGACACGGTTAGGGCCCACACAAACCACAGGGTGAGCGCCCCCTGCTGGCCTCACTAACACCCCTTCCAGCAAAAACCTGGTTTTCCCAGGATGTGTCCCATCCAGGTACAAACCATACTCTTAGCTGAAAAGGTTCAATACAGAACCCTAAAGGATTCTATCAGGCACTTCCCATTTGGAACCCCTAAAAGGTTCCATATCCACCTTATTCCTACGCACCATGACGCTTTGTGCAAATTATGGGCATTAAGCTGTAAACAATCATTGAAAGGCTCGCTTTATGAACGCAATAATACCTTTTTTTATACTGGGTACAATGAGATGACATAATTCTACTCACTCTTCAACCATCGAGCATTAAAAGGACATTTAAAAGTGTAAAAGCATCAACAAGGCACTTCCAACAGACCATGAATAACCCCAAAAGAGCAATTCTTTCCACAGCAATAACAGACGGATCAAATATCACTGTAGTAATATCTGTATTATGTAACATACTTTGCCTTAATCAAAAATGTTCATTAACTACAGCATTGCGTGATATTATTTCAAGGTGATTTCTGTCATTTTGACAGATAATAAATTGTATTTACCTGTGAAAACAAACCTGGAAAGAGATGTGAGGATTTGAGGAGAAAATAAGAGATTCTTTGTGCATTCCAGTGAATTATTAATGGGATATATCATAAATTAAATCAGGAGAACAGGCCACAAATGTACAGTATGCTGACCTTTTTCATACTGTTACAGCGGAATACAAAGGGGAAAAATAAAATAATCATGAGAAAAAGAATGCAGCGACTGAAAAGAGAGTTGCGCTTTCAAAATACCAAGCGTTACGTTATTCTCATGATGTCTGAAAATAAAACATGAAGGAATATTGACAGCTCATTCAGTCAAACTGATGGATAAGCTTTATTGGTTGCGCAACCTTATGATATGAAATGACTCGATTCAGTCTTTTGAATGGAAGTTCCACAAACTGGAAGTGCCACGCATAATTCAAAACACAGTAGTCTCGACAGGAATAAGGTGGATAGAATCAATCACAAGAATGCTTTAGGGTTCTTTGTAGCCAGGGAAAAGGTTCTATATAGAACCGTTTAGGGGTTCCCGTGGAGCTCAACCCTACTTAGCTTTAGTGGGCAACCATTCTTACACTCTAAATGCTGGGTTAAAAACAACCCAAGTTGGGTTGAAAAGGGACTAACCCAGCGCTTGGGTTAAATGTTTGCTTAAAGCAACCCAATCGCTGCGTTAGTCCATTTTCAACCCAACTTGGGTTGTTTTTAACCCAGCATTTTTTAAAGTGTAGGCTACAGGGAGATAGCCGCTGGCTAAGAGACCCAAAATTGAGACCCAATGTTCTGTCTGCTCATTTCTATACCATGAGTTAGGCAATTTATTTAAGCTATATGACAGTTGAAAATCATTCCCTCCATTACAGCTCTCAAACCTCCCTGAAGTTTACACACATTCAAATATAACATGTCAAGATGTGAAGCAGCAGGTTTGACGTCAAACATTAAATTTGATGCAACACTTCTTTGACTTAATACATTTATGTTTGAGGTGTTTTTATTGTCATTTCTGGAGCATGACAGCACTCATTCCCCATTCACTTATGATATAAAAAGCAGCTGATGAAACTTAGAACAACAGAGGGTGTGAAAATTATGATTTTTTTTAACCTGTCCTTTTAAGACAGGAGACTGAAAAGCACTCAACTGCATCACCACAAAAACAATAATACTGTGGTTGCATGAACACAGATGAACTTGCTCTGAGTAATGCTCAGAGGCCCTGCTGGTTTGGACTAAGAAAACTATGTGAATTCAAAATAAAACATGACATTCAAATCTGTTTTACAGATGTATTCATACAGTATACGATGACGTTTTTCCTTGACATCCAACAACCTTTAAACAACATAAAAACAATCCTCATGAGACCCCATTCATCCAGACAGATAATGAATAGTAGTCTTTGCATCTGAAGGCAGATACAGACAGAAGGAAAAAACTATAACATTGGTTCAAAGCAAATCCCCTGTGTCTAAACGAACAGCGACAGTCCTCTTCTGCACTGTAATCTCCCTCTTCATCTGCATGCTCACTTAACTTCATTATCTCCATCTTCTCCCCTCAGGTTATTTACCTCCTCATGTCTCGCCTCTCTCTCTCACGCTCTTTCTCTCCTTACTCCCTTGTGTTAGTTACTTCCTACTCTTCAACCCCTTGCCTTCTTTCCATTTTTTTATATTAATACCCCTCCTTTCTTTTCTCTCCATCTCTCCTCCTTTTTGTCATAAGGAGGAGAGGATGCGCGCACACACACACACAAACACACGTTGGTGTACCTATCATTATGAGGACTCTCCATAGGCGTAATGGTTTTTATACCGTACAAACTATACATTCTATCCCCCTACACTACCCCTACCCCTAAACCTACCCATCACACACACACACACACACACACACACACACACACACACACACTACCCCTAAACCTACCCATCACAGAAAACATTCTGCATTTTTTAATTTTTAATAAAACATTGTTTAGTATGTTTTTAAAGCTATTTTTATTATGAGGACACAGGAAATGTCCTCATAAACCACATTTATGTTGTAATACCAGTGTAATACCCATGTCATTATACAAATTTGTGTCCTCATAAATCACATAAACAAACAAACACACACACACACACTACTGTAAAACTCTGCAGAGGGGCAGAAGAAAGTCCTGAACAGGTATTTTAGACCCTGGCTTCATTATCTATTAAACAGAGTAGATATTTTAGACCTTGGCTACAGTTCATTATGTCTTTTCCATATGCAAATACAAGAAAAAAAAACAGAAGCATCACACTCTTTCCCACACAAACAAACACACACACACACACACACACACACTGATTCTCCTGTGAATACGACATTCCAAGCCGGGTCAGACAGTAAGACTCGGTGGTGCCTGTCCTCTCCCCGTGACCCTACGTTTGAGCAGGACCGCTGAATGGCTGTACTGTCCTCCCATTGTTCCATCATGGCATGTTGTCCCATTCCTGTCCTAAAACATGGACACATCAAACATTCGGCAGATAGACCACCGGCCATCACTCTCCATCTCTCTTTCTTCCTCTCCCTCTATCCTCTGCCAGAGTCATTCCCAACATACCTGTATTTCAGCAGTCTCTCTTGTGGAGCTGCATCACAGCGCTCATTAAAACCCCTCAAAGACTCATGCTGAACTTCTGCTGTCCAACATCAGAGGCAAAGACATGCTGCTATTCAAAATGAAAAGAATACCATTTCTGAGGGGACAACTACATTTGACACTGGGATTGCCCAGCTGTTACTGTATTATCAATGTCTAGTACAAATTATAATTTTATTCTCCATTTCTGATTTAGGCGTTTAACCAGAAATCATTCTTGATTTCACTTTTTAATACTTCCCACAATCCATGAAAGCCTGTACTGTTCAAATGGCTATCATCCAACTGCTAAAGTTCACAGTCTGAGTACAAGACGTTATAGCCAATATAGCACTGCAGAACACATCTTGGCTATCTGACACAATATACTATAATTTCTGCACATATGAAACATTACTGCAGGCTCAAAAGATACATTTTTTCAGCTGGCCCAGTTGGGTCAGTAGTTCTTTACATTACATAACTGGCAACAAATACAATAAATGGCAACATTTGCAAGATTTTTTGTTGCAACATTTGCAAGCAACATACACTATATTGCCAAAAGTATTGGGACACCCCTCCAAATCACTGAGTTCAGGTGTTCAATCACTTCATGGCCACAAGTGTATAAATCAAGCTCTAGGCATGCAGACGCTTCTACACACATTTGTGAAAGAATGGGTCACTCTCAGGAGCTCAGTGAACTAAATATTCTATGGTGATTGCCTGACTGCATTGTGCCAGGTGTAAAGTTTGGTGGAGGGGGGATTATGGTGTGGGTTTGTTTTTCAGGGGTTTGGCTTGGCCTCTTAGTTCCAGTGAAAGGAACTCTTAATGCTTCAGCATACCAAGACATTTTGGACAATTTCATGCTCCCAACTTTGTGGGAACAGTTTGAAGATGGTCCCTTCCTGTTCCAACATGACTGCGCACCAGTGCACAAAGCGTCGGTCCATAAAGACATGGATGAGCGAGTTTGGTGTGGAGGAACTTGACTGGCCTGCACAGAGTCCTGACCTGAACCCGATAGAACTCCTTTGGGATGAATTAGAGCGGAGACTGCGAGTCAGGCCTTCTCGTCCAACATCAGTGCCTGACCTCACAAATGCGCTTCCAGAAGAATGGTCAAAAATTTCCATAAACACACCACCGCAAAGGGTGGGTCAACTCCATATTAAACCCTACGGATTAAGAATGGGAGGGCATTAAAGTTAATGTGCATGTAAAGGTAGGCGTCCCAAAACTTGTGGCAATATAGTGTATTTATATATGCAGAAAAATCTTTATCAGAAAATAAATTTGCTAACACTTTACTTAAAGTCTTTATGTATAATGCATTATAAAGGTATTCATAAATAATTGTAACCAAAGTTAAAATGTATTATAAATATTGACAGATTCCTTGTTACATCTGAACTTGGTCGTTTGTCATGTTTTAATGCATTATACTTTATAAGATATAATGTATTATATGGTTATGATTATTTATGAGATAATACAATGCATTATACGGTGCATTATATGGCATGAATAATGCATTAAAAATACTTACTTAAAAATACTAAAGGCTTTAAGTAAAGTGTTACCAAAAATTCATTGCAACATTACATTCTTTTCTGTTTTCATAACTCATTCATTCATACATGAACGCACTTTGGTAACAAGCACTTTTATTGAATGCATATGATGCATTATAAAAGTATTTTAATGCATTCATTATGTCTTCTAATTCACCTTTTGATGCTTTGTATGGTCTATATAATTGTAACCACATTTATAATACATTATAATACTTATCTATTCACCTTTAGAAAGTATAATGCATTAAAACACAATATGCTAATATTATAATGCATTTTAACTTTGGTTACAATTATATATATAAGTTCTTTTGAACTTTCTATTCATCAACGAATCCTAAAAAAAAATAATATATTACGTTTTGTCAGTTTCCATATTAAGCAGCACAATTGTTTTCAATATTGATAATAATAAAAACAAAATGGTTCTGATCACCAAATCAGCGTATTTCTGAAAAATCATGTGACAGACTGGAGTAATGGCTACTAAAAAATATTTACCATCACAGGAACACATTTTTAAATATATTAAAATCATATATTAAAACTGTAGTTTTCAAAAGCATTCAACCTTTTTACAGACCCCAAACTTTGAATGGCAGTGTAGTGTATATTCATATTACTATCACTGTAAGTCATTCCTGCAATTTCTACAAATCCTCATCTCTGTTAGCCCGCTATCACTAATGTAACCCTAGGTTACATACAAAATGTGACATTTAAAGTTGCAGAAATCAAGTACAACAACAAAGTTCAAATTGATAATATCCAGATTTTCCAAATGTTTGCAAGGCATTAAGCACTTATTCATGATTGATGAACATAAGAAGCAGTGAAAGCGCAGTACTGCCTGGAGAGGTCAAGTGACATTTCCGTCAGGCCACTGGGCCAACCTTAATGTTGAGCCCTGTTATTTATAGCCCAACCAACAATACAAAGCCATTGACTACTTTCCCTTCTCGTCTACCTTCTTTACTCTTTAGCACTTGCTGATTTATATTCTCCAACATACTGTGTGAAAAGAGGCTTTTGGTGATCCAAGAACTATCAAAGCATTCAAAAACCAAAGCTCGTATTGCAAAAATGGCACAACCAAAATATTAGCGTTTTTCACACGCCCTCAGTGTCAGGACAGGTATGTTCAACCGCCAGAACACACATGAGCTCAAAGGGTTCGCATTCCCAGGATCTGCCCTCCACAGCAGGTGAGGAGTCATCCCCACCACAAACCAACAACCTCAAAGCCTGGAATAATAGGTGGCTGGGGTGGGATGTGCAGCACTGGGAGTCAATGTACCTTGGTTTCTAATGCTAATCAGGGCCGTAAACAACATAGTCATTGAACAAATTGACCCCACCCTCCTCTGTTTGTTGTTAGGATGTTAAAAAGTTAAATTTTTAGGCTAGTCTGCCTTAGCTGTCTAACAGCGCTCGCCAATGTCAAAATGCTGGCCAATCAGATCAAAGAACGTGGGGCTTACTGAAGCGCTTTAGTTTTTCCAATGAAGGAGTGCGTGGTAAGATGCAAGTAGCTAAACATTTAATATTTGACAACTGTTTTACAATAGATATGTTTAACGACTCACAGTAATATACACTACATTGCCAAAAGTTTTGGGACACCTGCCTTTACATGCACATTAACTTTAATGACATCCCATTCTTAATCCGTAGGGTTTAATATGGAGTTGACCCACCCTTTGCAGCTATAACAGCTTCAACTCTTCTGGGAAGGCTTTCCACAAGGTTCAGGAGTGTGTTTATGGGAATTTTTGACCATTCTTCTAGAAGTGCATTTGTGAGGTCAGGCACTGATGTTGGACGAGAAGGCCTGGCTCACAGTCTCCGCTCTAATTCATCCCAAAGGTGTTCTATCGGGTTGAGGTCAGGACTCTGTGCAGGCCAGTCAAGTTCCTCCACACCAAACTCGCTCATCCATGTCTTTATGGACCGACGCTCGTTGGTTGGAACAGGAAGGGGCCAAACTGTTCCCACATAGTTTTGCTGAAGCATTAAGAGTTCCTTTCACTGGAACTAAGGGGCCAAGCCCAACCCCTGAAAAACAACCCCACACCATAATCCCCCCTCCACAAAAAATTACACTTGGCACAATACAGTCAGGCCAGTACCGTTCTCCTGGCAACTGTCAAACCCAAACCATCCATGGGATTGCCAGACAGAGGAGCGTGGTTGGTCACTCCAGAGAACACGTCTCCACTGCTCTAGAGTCCAGTGGTGGTGTGCTTTACTCCACTGCATCCCACGCTTTGCATTACACTTGGTGATGTAAGGCTTGGATGAGCTGCTCGGCCATGGAAACCCATTCCATGAAGCTCTCTACGCACTGTTCTTGAGCTCATGTGAAGGCCACATGAAGTTTGGAGGTCTGTAGCTATTGACTGCAGAAAGTTTGTGACTTCTGCGCACTGTGTGCCTCAGCATGCGCTGACCCCACTCTGTGATTTTACGTGGCCTAACACTTCGTGGCTGAGTTGCTGTTGTTCCCAATTGCTTCCACTTTGTTATAATACCACTAGCAGTTGAGCGTGGAATATTTAGTAATGAATTTCACAAATGGACTTATTGGACAGGTGGCAACCTATCACGGTCCCACGCTTGAGTTCACTGAGCTCCTGAGAGCGACCCATTCTTTCACAAATGTGTGTAGAAGCGTCTGCATGCCTAGTGCTTGATTTATACACCTGTGGCCATAGAAGTGACTGAACACCTGAACTCAATGAACTTTTGGCAATATAGTGTATGTAAGCTACTCAACATTTTATTTTAAAAAATGTAACAAAAAAAAAATGCTATCAATTTCATAATCCATATAATTCGACCTAGAACTTCTTTTACCATTCTTACTTCTTTTAATCCTTTAATTATTTAATTTCCTTAAAAAGATAACAGATAAAAAGACCAAGACACCCCCTCCACCCCAAAAACATAGTTATTTCTTTGATGCTAATTAGTTTTAAACAGAGTAGGCTTCTTTTTCAAACCATAAGAGAGATTCATATTTTGAAAAAATAATGATATGTGTTCTCTAAATACAGCTAAGCCATTTGGGTGGTACAAATGGATAATCAGCATAATTAGAGTCATTGAGTGTTTTCTGGGAATGCAAACAAAAGTAAAATCACATGCCCACCGAGAGACCCATTTCTCTTTATAAAAAATCTCCATAGCCACTACTTTACTGCCTGATGTAAACATAATGAAATTAACAATAAGCCTCACTCTAAACAGAAAAACACTGCAGTGTCCTCATTTATGCTAGATGCTTGTACAAATAAGCCAGTGCACCAGGGTACATTAGACAGTCTTGTTTTTAATTTCTCTAGTTACAGAGTAAATGGCATCAAAGACAAAGCTTTACAACAACAGATGATCCATAGCTGAGCATGAGAATGAAATATCTGCAATGAAAAATGAGACAACACGCCCAAAAAAGCGACAAGTGCAGCAAGCAACAAAGAAAGATGGAACAACAGGTGGATGCGGACGGTAACGGCACAACACTAGGTGCAAAACGGAATCATGGGGTGACACCCCTAATTCAGGGTTAAACCTCCCACATGTTGGTAAAGAAAGTGGTTGGATGTGTTTAAAGTACGTATTCGCCTTTAATATAATTTTAACAATCACAAAAGTTTAGTCAGAAATCGCCAAACGCGTCAAAAATCGCCTTTGCGTGAGGAGGTAACCATAGCAACAGCTAAGCGATCAGACGGTACGTCAACAAAAATAAATAAATAAATAAATAAATAAATAAATAAAATTTCGTTATTTAACACGTTCTTGTGGGTTTCCATAACACAAATGTATGACAAAAAATTGTGTGTTTTGTTTAAAACGTCTTTAGCGATTTGTGCGCTAGATGAACCTCAACCGACTGCGCCCAGAAAATGACCGACAGAAACTGTTTTGAAAAGTTGAGCTCGCGTGGTGTGAATCTCATGTAAACATCTCTCAAGTAAGACCAACACTGAACTGAAGCTCTCACAACAACCGTGGGGAGGGGAGAAAAAGTCAAAGCAGGTTAAACGGCGGCTGAAAATAGCGCGTAATCGGCGGCTTACCTGCGGCTGTAGCGCGAGCGCGAGCAGGAAGATCACGGTCCAGTGCTGTCCGCGCGCTACATCCCTTACCATCGCCCTAACAGCACTCCTTCTGTCCGTGCTCGAGCTCTCCCACGAGTGCCAACTCTTTCGGTCTCTATCCATTCTCATAGCACACGGAACAGCCTTTCCCTGTTTGGAGACGCTCTCTTCACACTGTCCATCTGTCCATAATGAGAACGCGCTAAAATAAAGCTGGCAGATGATGCTCAGGTAAATGATAAGACCACTGAGGTCTCTCTACACTCCGCGCGCGCCTCCTCCTTATCCTCGAGCTCTTCCTCCTTCCACCTGCTGCAGTTAAGAAGCTTTGAATGTGCGACCTGCTGGCCTACTCACTTGAGATTTCATCCCATTTACTTCCCCACTCACTGAAAGCAGCTCTTCGCCCTCGCGTCAGCCGGATAGGCTGTTCCGATGCCTTTGCAGAGCGCGAGACTGCGCATCACCGTGGGAAGCACGAGCGGTTAAAGTTAAAGCCAGGAGAGGGTGTGTCCTGCGCATGGGAACATCCGTCACCTGTCTCCAGCTTGAAAATAATACCCCATGTTTGTCTGTTACAAACTGAATTAGTTCAGTAAAAATATTGTCATGTGTTGTCAAGAGTGCTGCTGTGAATTCCACAGTTTGTGACACTAGGACAGGGATATTTAAAATTTGGTGCCTGAATTTATTGTGCTAATCAAATAATTATTATAGGGTAGGATGGGGGGAGATGCCCTCCTTAAGTACAGTGTGGACTTACTTTTAAAATGTAACATATTTAGATATAAGTTTAGCATGTGCAGGATGATGATGCATCAGCCAGTGTGTTATTATAGGAAATAAATATAGGAACATAATTTAACAAAATGCCAAATATTAAAAGAGGGGCAAGAAGCCCCCCTATATAAAGGACTTTTCATATGATTCTATATATATATGTATGAAATATATGAACATATATATATATATGAAACGGAGGCCGCCTCATGCCGGCGGACCCGGGTACGAATCCCGCTTGGAACGGGGCGGTTCGAACAGGAGGGGTTACGTTGGTGCCGTGACCCGGATGAGAGTGAGGTTTAGGGGGGTGAGTGTAATGGAGGCCAGCTAGTAGCTGCTGTGTGAGTAAAAAGTAGAAATGGTTGTGCGTGAAAATCCCAGTAACTGAGCAGATTGTGAAATACTCAGACCGGCCCGTCTGGCACCAACAACCATGCCACGCTCAAAATTGCTTAAATCCCCTTTCTTTCCCATTCTGACATTCAGTTTGGAGTTCAGGAGATTGTCTTGACCAGGACCACACCCCTAAATGCATTGAAGCAACTGCCATGTGATTGGTTGATTAGATAATTGCATTAATGAGAAATTGAACAGGTGTTCCTAATAATCCTTTAGGCGAGTGTATATATATATATAATAATGAAAAATACTAAATAAACTATTGCATTTAAACTTTTATTTTGACTATTTAATTGATAATACGTGAATAACACGGGGACAGACAAAGCAGAATCCCAATAAAAGAGATTCATCGGAAAGGTAAAACTGAAGATATGTCATAATAGCAACAGTATGAATGCAAATGTAATGCGTAATGATTTCACATAAATAATCTATAGGTTTTAATGAAAAACAAAGAAATGTACATCTAATTCATGGAAATACTGAATAATAATCCTATTATAGTAATTATTCAATTCAAAAAATGCTGGGTAAAAACAACCCAAGTTGGGTTGAAAATGGACTAACCCATCTGGGTTGGGTTGGGTTGGCTGGGTTGTTTTAACCCAGCGGTTGGGTTGCTTTAAGCAAACATTTAACCCAACTGCTGGGTTAAAACAACCCATTTACTGGACCTTGAAAGTGTTCATTAAAAAGCTGTCTATGGAGGGGGCAGAGAGCTCTCGGATTTCATCATAAATATCTTAATTTGTGTTCCGAAGATAAACGAAGGTCTTACGGGTTTGAACGACATGCAGCTGAGGAATTAATGACAGAATTTTTGGGTGAACTATCTCTTTAATGGGAATGTTAGCAAAACACTCTCTTCTTCTTTTGTTTGCTGGACTGTAGATACATCAAATTACATTGAGAACTATGAAAATCTGCTGATTCAGATGATACCAGTTTTGTCCATTTCTGGGAATCAGATACAGCAGAGGTCTTCAACCCTGTCCTGCAAAGTTTATTTCCAACCTGCTTCAGCACAACTGCCTGTGTATTTTCAACAAGTGATCCTGAAGATCTTGATCAGCTTCAGCTGTCTTTGATTAGGGTTGGAGCTAAACTCTGCAGGAGCAGAGTTGAAGACCTCTGAGACATAGCCTAAATCATTCATTCATCCTTTTTCATTCATTCATTATCTTCCGCTTATCCGGGGCGCGGGGGCAAAAGTCTAAGCAGAGACGCACAGACTTCCCTCTCCCTAGCCACTTCCTCCAGCTCTTCCGGGGGAACCCCGAGGCGTTCCCAGGCCAGCCGGGAGACATAATCCCTCCAGCGTGTCCTAGGTCTTCCCCGGGGCCTCCTCCCGGTGGGACATGCCCGGAACACCTCCCCGGGAAGGCGTCCAGGAGGCATCCGCACTAGATGCCTGAGCCACCTCAACTGGCTCCTCTCAATGTGGAGGAGCAACGGCTCTACTCTGAGCTCCTCCCGAGTAACTGAGCTCCTCACCCTATCTCTAAGGGAGCGCCCAGCCACCCTGCGGAGAAAGCTCATTTCGGCCGCCTGTATCCGGGATCTTGTCCTTTCGGTCATGACCCACAGCTCATGACCATAGGTGAGAGTAGGAACGAAGATTGACCGGTAAATCGAGAGCTTCGCCTTACAGCTCAGCTCCTTCTTCACCACGACAGACCGGTACATCGACCGCATTACTGCAGAAGCTGCACCGATCCATCTGTCAATCTCCCGTTCCATCCTTCCCTCTCTCGTGAACAAGACCCCAAGATACCTGAACTCCTCCACCTGAGGCAGAAACTCTCCACCAACCTGAAATGGGCAAGCCACCCTTTTCCGACTGAGAACCATGGCCTCGGATTTGGAGGTGCTGATTCTCATCCCGGCCGCTTCACACTCGGCTGCAAACCACCCCAGTGCACGCTGAAGGTCCTGGTCTGAGGAGGCCAACATGACAACGTCATCCACAAAAAGCAACGACGAAATCATGTGGTCCCCAAACCGGCCACAACATTTTTTACATAGCTTAAATCACATGTGAAAATGTACTTTCTTACCTTAAAACTGGGGGTTGTCCTGTAAAACCTTTATATTCCACACAAAGTCTTACAACTTGTACCGTCACCTCAGGAGGTTGCTGGTCATGTTAATTTCCAAATTGGCTAAACTGATGCAGTTACATCACTTCCTGCATGGTCTTCATGCACAGATGGGCTGATGCTGGACTCTGTCAGAAAAACACACGAGGTTAACCTCAACAGATCTGCATCTCCTCTGTTGTGTAATAATTACAGCAGTTACAGCAATGGCCATTTTTGGTTCCCCAGAGAACCTTCATAGAAATATTTAGTAACCTTTTTCCACTATAAAGAACCTTCTGTGGAATGGAAAGTTTCCATGGATGTTAAGGTTTCTTCCTGGAACCACTGATTCTAATAAAAAGCCTTTATTGTTAAGAGTGTATTGTCTGTTTAAAAAGAGAATAAGAAAATCATAGATTTTCTGGCTTGCAGTGTGAACAGTACAAAGATGCTTTTCAGTCAGATTTAACAACTCATTCCTGGACCTGTTTATGAAGTCTACAGTATATAGTTGTCATTTAAATAAATTGTGAAACTACTAATTTACTGTGAGTATAACAACTATAGTAGCCAGGGATACACCAGTGCATGCTATCCCATAATGCACCGGACTGGTCTGGAAATTCTCAGTAGGGTTTCTTTTCATGTGTACTCCCATGGCAGTTGAGGAATAATAGGTCTCAAGCTTCAGTTAATCTCTGAGCGTGATCAAAGTGCTGCGGCACCAATTAAAAGACCCTGTCAGAAGCCGGACAATACGCAGACTGAGCCTGTTACATTCAATACTCATGCACATTTACATTACCACCCGCTCATAGGCTAAAAGTGGAAGCGGCAGGCTTTCTCTGACTTAATCATTAGATCGTTGGGGGAGGACAAAGCAATAAACCCAGAACCAGCTATTGTTCCCATAAAAAATGAATATACAGATGATTGAGCATTTCACGAAGATTCAATATTTTTTGTGTTTACAGTAAGATTTGTGACCACACACATTGCCTATTGACTGTTTATAATTCCACATGGCTAAAGAAATAAATGAGAAAAAAAAACATTTCAGGAGTCATTTAGAAGTAACAAACAGGCCAAGTAGCTTTGTTTACTGGTTTTAGAGAGGTTTGGACATTTTAAAGCAGCTTGGCCAGACTAGATCCGCCTAAACCAGGCTGTTGACTAAAAACTGTGAAAAATAAACGCATATCGGCATCATATCGCAGCTTTCCAGATCTCCATATTGGGAATCAGTGCAGTTTCCACTGTGTGTGCAGTTGCTACTACACAAAGCATCCGCTTTATGCTGAAAATATAATGAGCTGATTTTATTGACTTGCTCCTGTTTCTCCCCCACTCACGACGGGATGGACTTGTTGCTGACGTGCACATCCCTGGAAACGGGTTCTTTCCCAAAGTCGAGTGACCTATGGCCAGAACAGAGGGCTCTTCAAGCCCGGCTGTGATTAGCATAGAGTGGCGCTGACCTCGACTCGGCTGAATTTTAATAGCTCTTCATTCCTACTGACTCTAAAGCCGTGCCGAGAGCTGATGTTCAGAGATAATCACATATCATAGATGGATCCGGGAATCACACCTGTGCTGCTGTGTATTCCAACAAAATATTGTTTCCCCAACTTACACATAAATCGAAAGTATTTCATTATATTACTGTCGATAAATTAACAGTACATTCTTAAAGATTACATGTAATGTAAATCTCTCATGTCCCCAGAGTGTGTATGTTAAGTTTAGGCTCAAAATACCCCACCAGATAATTTTTATTAGCCGTTTTTGTGTGTCCCTTTAAATGCAAATGAGCTTTCAAGAAGAGGGCGGAGCTTCAAGAGCTCCAGCTCCAATTACCTCATGCAGACACACACTGAAAATGTCCAAAACTGTTCAGTCTGTTATGTTTAACATGGAGTCGGTTAATGATGGAGAGACTCAAGAAGAAGTGACAACATGTAGAATGAGACAGGACATTTCTGAATGGTTAGTTGATTATCTTCAAGTCATTGATTAGCATATTCGGTTTGATTAACTAGTTCTTCCAATGTTTCATCATCAGACTCGCGCTCGAATTTATATGATAAAATCGACACTATCATTACAGTCCTTACAATCACTTGGGATTGAGGAAGCCTCCAGAATTTAAATTCAGTAGACGACCATCTGACCAATCAGAGAAGAGTAGGTTTGCAGAAAGGAGATTTAGAGAGACAGAATATTCAAATGAACCGTTTCAGACTCTTTGAGAAAAAAGCTGATGTGCAATGTATATTAGGAGAAAATTAAAGTGTTTTTGAACTTTGATGTCTTGTAGGAGATCAAAACAAAATTAGGAACCTTTAAAGGTGCAGTGTGTAATATTTATGAGGATCTATTGACAGAAATGCAATATGATATGCATGTTTTCAGTGGTGTATAAAGACCTTACATAATGTACTGTTATGTTTTTATTACCTTAGAATGAGCCGTTTCTATCTTCACACACCGCGGGTCCCCTTACAGTGAAATCGCCATTTTGCGCCACCATGTTTCTACAGTGGCCCTAAACGGACAAACTGCTCTACAGAGCGCTAGTCTCTCTCTGCTCTCTCCGACGACATTTTTGTCCTGTGTTGGCCACCGTAGCTTCTCTATGTGCTTCGAAAGGGAGGGGTGAGTTCACAACCTCACCGCTAAAATTTACACACTGCACCTTTAAAATAGCACAATATACTGACACAGACTAAATAAAGTTATTTTTGTTTGTTTTTTAGTGCACAAAAAGTGTTCTCGTCTGAATGTAGTGACATTCTTAAAACAATTTAAATGTACTAATATTTTACCTAGTCTGCTGTGATCATTCACATAACAAATGTTTCTTGACAGCCTAAATGTTGCTTATTTCCACGGGCAGAGAATCCAACACTGAGATGAATGGAAAGGCTAATGCACAGTTCTCTTCAGGTACAGACATTGTGTGCATCTCAGTCTGATTCCTAGTTCAGTAGTCAGGGAATCAGTCAATGGGCTGACTCCCTGATCAGTGCCCTGACTACTGAACTAGGGAGCTGATTGAGACGCACCCATTATAACCAACTGTGCAAATGTCTCCATCTGGTGGAGTCATTTTTATCTGAAACTTGGTGCTATGAGCAGTAGAAATGTGCTCATAATTTGGCATGGAAATAAAGTAGGGTAATAAATAATAAAGAAAGATTAAACAAAATAAACTTGCCACTGTTGCCTCTGCCTCTGACACTTTATATTCAGGTCCAAACTCTCTTTTATACCCAAAGCAATTACATTTTTAAATTCTTCTTCTAGTGTTAACTGATGGTCAGCTGGTGTGGTTATTTTTTAAATTAGATTTGTTTGCTTTAAATTATTGTTTTTATACGCTGCGATTGTTGAATGTCTGTGTGAGTATGCTGCAAACTTACTTTCCCCACAGGGATAAATAAACTGACTACTATTCAACAATATTATTGATCTGACTCTGCTGTATGAGAACTGAACTGAGCTGACATTTGACATTTTTGAGATGACATTTTTTGCTTTATAGATAAAATGAACTAATTCAGTAATTGATGATCTTTACATTGGAACTGGATCAACACTGAACTGACTTCAGCTGAACAGCAGCCGAAATGCATCATTTTCCTATAATCACTGTAAAGCTGCTTTCAAACAATCTGTACTGTATAAAGCGCTATACACATATCAGGCATAACATTGTGACAGGTGAATAACACTGATTATCTCTTCATCACTGCACATGTTAGTGGGTGGGATATATTAGGCAGCAAGTGAACATTTTGTCCTCAAAGTTGATGTGTTAGAAGCAGGCAAAATGGGCAAGCGTAAGGATTTGAGCGAGTTTGACAAGGGCCAACTTGTGATGGCTAGACGACTGGGTCAGAGCATCTCCAAAACTGCAGCTCTTGTGGGGTGTTCCCGGTCTGCAGTGGTCAGTCTCTATCAAAAGTGCTCCAAGGAAGGAACAGCGGTGAACCGGCCACAGGGTCATGGGCGGCCAGTGATGCATGCGGGGAGTGAATGTCCATTTATGGGTTTTCACTTTAATTGATTAACTAATCAATTAACAGGTTTTTAGATTGTTTACAGTCAAAATATTTTTTTACATTGTATGCAATTTTCTCAAACCAACCAACCTGTCACTTGGTCATATGATTAGTGTGGGTGCAGATGCGTCCCACACACTGCTGGCATAAGAAGTGTCTGTTCTGTGACTCAAAAGGGACAGTGTTGCAGGACAACAAACTGCTAGGCATGATGCCAATTGCATGAAACGCGCACACACACACACACACACACACACTAGCAGCAGTAGTTAAGGTCAGGTTTTTCTCAAGGCAATACAGTGGAGTGTGCAGAGGCTTGGGAAAACTAAAGAAGAATGCACGTTTGTGTACAAAGAAAAAAGCTGACCTAGTCATTTAGGTCACAGCACAATGTAACTCAAGGCGGCCCCTGTTATACAGCCGACAGCACAGAGTCCCTCCAACTTAATTGAAGAGTAAATTACCTCTTATACAATAAACAAAAAGACTCCTAGACCATGAGAGGCTCATTTACCTTCAATGGAAATCACTCACTGCTTCAGATTAAAGACAGTGAACGTATGAGCACAGAAAGTCGGAAGAGCGGTTGATTAGCTATGGTTTGTGAATGCACTAAAACATCCGATAACTCAAGAGTTACACAAACTGGGATTCACGAGTTGGTAAAAAGTTAAACAAGAATTAAATACTAAAAATGTGCATTTTTAAAATAGATGAAATAAAGACAAATTTGCTTTTTTTTGTATTTACCTGCAAGGCACGAAACTTGTTTCAGCCAATGAATAAAAAACCCCAAAACAATTCTTTATAACTCTCAGTTGCGAGAAAAAGTCAGATTTGCATGATATAAACTCTCAATTGCGAGTTATAAAGATTTTTATATATATATATATATATATATATATATATATATATATATATATATATATATCACAATTCTATATAGATTCTATATCACAATATATAGAATCTCACAATTCTGACTTTATAACTTACTGTTGAGAGTTTATATCACGCAATTCTGAGATTAATAAATAAATAAATAAATACAATTGCAATTAGGATACAACGGGGCTAAAGGCACACCGGGGTAAAAGGCTCTTTTGATTTTATTTTCCTCTAAAGCACTAGATGGCACAAAAACTTTCCTCAGCATTTTCCAAAACATCCGCTTTTCAAGATGCACGTGGAAATTTGACTGATCCTTGACGTGATCAAAGAGGATTCTGCGCTCATTTGATCTAATATTTGATGTTTTTAAAAATGTTGTAGATTTAAGTAGCAAATAAGAATCACTAAAATGACTGAATATATTTGGTCTTGTTAATGTTTGTCAGTTTTGTTCAAGGTAATTAAAGCAACAGTTTTTCAATATAGTTTTTCAAAGAATATGTAACGGTATGGTATCTGGGGCAAAAGGCACATGATCATAAACAGCGGCTGACTTTAACATGTGTTGACATGATTAGATTCAGATTGTAAGTATCATATATTAAGTTGTGTGTCCACCTTATCTCTAGATATTCACCATATTTATAATGAAACCATCAGATTTAAAAATGTGATATAATCATATCATATTATAAAATATAATTTATTGTCACTACTGTAAATCTATATTAAATTATGGGATCTCCTTCAATGCTTTCAGAATCTTTACTTTTTAAATGATTTTGTTTCTATATTTTTCTGATATATTTCTATATTTTAATGACAGCATATTTACTGATCAAAAATGAATTCTTTTCTTCATTAATATAAACAGAAAATAGTTCAAACTTTGCTAAAGTGATTGTTTTGAACAAGTATTAACTTAGACATTATTAAAAACATATTATTTTAGCTTTAGTATTTGTATTAATACTGTGTGCCTTTTGCCCCGTGTGTGGGGTAAAAGGCCCCCCTCGACACCCCATACATTTTTAAGATTTTTAAATAAAAGAAACCACTTTTATGATTTATATTCACACAAAATCTGTTGCTCCATAAATGTTAAATCCAAACATACACTCACCTAAAGGATTATTAGGAACACCTATTCAATTTCTCATTAATGCAATTATCTAATCAACCAATCACATGGCAGTTGCTTCAATGCATTTAGGGGTGTGGTCCTGGTCAAGACAATCTCCTGAACTCCAAACTGAATGTCAGAATGGGAAAGAAAGGGGATTTAAGCAATTTTGAGCGTGGCATGGTTGTTGGTGCCAGACAGACCGGTCTGAGTATTTCACAATCTGCTCAGTTACTGGGATTTTCACACACAACCATTTCTAGGGTTTACAAAGAATGGTGTGAAAAGGGAAAAACATCCAGTATGCGGCAGTCCTGTGGGCGAAAATGCCTTGTTGATGCTAGAGGTCAGAGGAGAATGGGCCGACTGATTCAAGCTGATAGAAGAGCAACTTTGACTGAAATAACCACTCGTTACAACCGAGGTATGCAACAAAGCATTTGTGAAGCCACAACACGCACAACCTTGAGGCGGATGGGCTACAACAGCAGAAGACCCCACTGGGTACCACTCATCTCCACTACAAATAGGAAAAAGAGGCTACAATTTGCACAAGCTCACCAAAATTGGACAGTTGAAGACTGAAAAAATGTTGCCTGGTCTGATGAGTCTCAATTTCTGTCGAGACATTCAGATGGTAGAGTCAGAATTTGGCGTAAACAGAATGAGAACATGGATCCATCATGCCTTGTTACCACTGTGCACTGTGCGGTGGTGGTGGTGTAATGGTGTGGGGGATGTTTTCTTGGCACACTTTAGGCCCCTTAGTGCCAATTGGGCATCGTTTAAATGCCAGCGCCTACCTGAGCATTGTTTCTGACCATGTCCATCCCTTTATGACCACCATGTACCCATTCTCTGATGGCTACTTCCAGCAGGATAATGCACCATGTCACAAAGCTCGAATCATTTCAAATTGGTTTCTTGAACATGACAATGAGTTCACTGTACTAAAATGGCCCCCACAGTCACCAGATCTCAACCCAATAGAGCATCTTTGGGATGTGGTGGAACGGGAGCTTCGTGCCCTGGATGTGCATCCCACAAATCTCCATCAACTGCAAGATGCTATCCTATCAATATGGGCCAACATTTCTAAAGAATGCTTTCAGCACCTTGTTGAATCAATGCCACGTAGAATTAAGGCAGTTCTGAAGGAGAAAGGGGGTCAAACACAGTATTAGTATGGGGTTCCTAATAATCCTTTAGGTGAGTGTATATATTTTTTCTGTATATCATACATTATAGGAGTAGAGAAAAGCACATTTTTCTTAAGGTGTGCCTTTAGCCCTGTTGTACCCTACCTTTCATAATTTTTATTCAGTGGCAAAACAAGCTTCAGACGTGATCATGCACCAACATCAGAGAACAGTGAACATGCAAATGTTAAATTATTAAAACAAATCTATAAATCTCAGGAGGTAGGCTACTTTATATTTTAATTCAAAGTTAAAACAGATAAAACAGAGATTTAAAAAGATAATTGCAGATATAAAACCATTTTTCTCAGAATTGTGAGATATAAACTTGCAATTGCATGCTATAAAGTCAGAATTGTGAGATAAAAGTCGCCACTCCCTTTTTTTTTTTTCATCCTGCTTCCATACAAAAACCTTTGGGAATCACTGATTCCCGACTGCTTTTATTTCATTACAAAGCAAAAATGTTTTTCATTCACTCATAATCTTGGGGCAATGGATTTAAAGTTTGAACATCACAACAAAAAAATAATTCTTAGTAAACTCAATTCTCTTTCATCACCTACAGAGAGTGTAACAGAATTGTGTAGGCATGATCTAGGCTGCTTATATTGTTTGATGTCAAAGGAAGGGTTGTCCCCACCACGACTCCCTGTCCGTAAGCCAGTTTGGCTGTAGACTGTCACTGAGATGAGATGAGAAGAGAAGATAACCTCCCCTGAGCTTGCTGGCTTCTACTTCAAAAGGAGGAGTGACAGACAAGGACAGCCACAAGTAACAAGGACTGGCACTGGACACTGTGAAACACTACAGAAAGACACATCTTCACGAATTATGCCATCTCAATGTGAAGGATCATTGGCCTTCGTTTCACATCTTTTATTCAGCTTATTTTGAAGGATGCATTAAGTGCATCATAAAAGAATTAGAGGGGGAAATTAATTGGCACTGAGCTTCTCCAGTTTCATTATTTAACACAAGACAAACAAATGAGGTGGAGATGAAAGCGTTTTCTTTTGTTTTGCTGTAAATTAATCATTTAATCACTGAACTGTCCATAATGTAAACCACTGGGAGACCAGACAGTTATCCTTCGCTGTGTTGAATTTATATTATAGTCGGTTAAAGGTCCAAACATGCATGCATTTTGCAGAAGAACATTGTTCTGGTTGTGCTTCGGCTCTGCGGATGAATACTGTTCTTTCAACGACAGAGAGCTTATCCTACTGCTCATAAAACATTCACTGAGGCTTTAGAGATATGAGAATCTCAACCTGAAGACGTTACTGTAGCTTTATCCATTAACAGACACGATACTTCCTTAAAAACAAATTCCAGCACAGTGACAACAACCTTAATGAAATGAGCCTCACAATAGATAATGCTTTACACTTAACTCTGTTAGAGATACATATGGCAGTTTATCTGTTCAATAAAATACCTTACTCACGTGTCGGGTAACAAAAACACCATCTCTGCATTGCTTTCGCAACATTTCAAAACATCTCAGATCTCAGAAAAGCCAAGCCGATGTTGATTCCTGTTTTATTACGAGCTCGGCCTCGTTCTCTTTTCTCCAGCAGACTCTCCTCTGTTCTGTGTTTGTTTAGAACGGGTGATTCTCCGGAGGCTTAGCGGCTCCATGTCAACCTTTCTCACTCGCTGTGACAGTGTTGGGTAGTAACTAGTTACATAATTTAATTACAGAATAAATATAATCCATTATAATTATGAAAATGTTATTGATTACAAAGGGGGTTACATCGGAGTAATTTCTGTAAAAAGCTAGGATATGTTGCATAACATTAATGTGCTGCTTTGCCTGTTTTTGATGTATATGATGCCTCCTGCCATTTAACCCTTGTACACTGTTCGATTTCTGTGTACACCCTTTATGGAGCGGGTCAAATTGACCCTAATTGGATTCAATACAATTCCTCAAAAATCACACTATGAAAAACAAAGAATCAGGTACAAACTGTAAACTTTTCATATCAATGTGTCAAATATTCCAAAAAATATATATCTGAAGATATGATTTAATGAAAATGTTTAACCATTTTTATAACGATTTTGTTTTGAAATTTTTTGAAAATAAACAGCATGCTGACTTGTTTTGCATATACATTTTTGTAACTTTTTTTTTTTTTTTTTTAGAACATCATAACTGAACAATTAAATGTAGCTGTATAATGAACATTTTTACTTTTCCTAAGCTGGCTGTTCTGTAAACTCATTTCATAAAGTCAAGAAGTTTCTTCTGACATGATGAGCACACAGCAAGTGTGTGCTTTCTGCATATGAATTTCTTGCACTTCACACACGGTGCTGGTTTTGCTGTCGCGCTTGGATGTCAAAAAACACCAGCATTTTGAAACTTTGCATGCATGTTCATGATGATAAATGAGAAGTCGTCACAAAATATATAAAAAAAACCAACAAAAAAAAAACAAAGGTTTAATATATCAGGTAGCTTGAAAAGAAAGAAGATGAGTGGTCATTTTTACCATCTGTGGCTGACAAAATATTTTTCTGTATTGAAATATGTGTGGAAAAACCTAATTTAGCTTCATAAGGTAGTAAAAAAATAAAATATAACCAATAAATGTTATTATTTTGGGTCGGTACAGTTGCCTTAGAGCGTTAAAATATGCGGGTCAAATTGACCCGTGAACATCACGAATGTTATAGTGATTTTGTTTGTACATGTCAAAAAAACACCAGCATGTTAAAACGTTGCATGCATGTTCATAATGATCAATGAGGAAAAAGTCATAAAAGTAAAAAAATAAAATAATATATATACATATATAAATGTTAACCAGTATTTCCAACAACTAGAAAATCTAAATGGGTCAAATTGACCCGCAACATAACAAGGGTTAAAGGCAGCTTAGGTGACGTGATGCTGTTTCTGATGCTTTTGATTGGTTCTCATTTGAATTTGCAGCGCACCACATTGCCGCTGAAAGCTTTAGACTACAACCTGTCTGAGAGCTGATAATATGTTTGTGCTGAAAAATTAAAAATCATCTCATCCAGAAATCTGAATTTAACCTCGGAAAGATAAAGTAAAAAGAGGTGCTAAAGTCTGATTTTGTGGAGGCTGTGCTTCAAAATTGTATTATAAATAATCTTAATTCAAGTGATGCAGGATGCTGAAAGTCACTTTAAGGTTAACCCTGCCTGGTTTAAATGTTTGAAAACTTTAGAAAAGTAATCAAAATGTTATATTAAATCAGTTATATTACTTTAATAAAGTAATTGAAATCGTACTAATTACATTTTAAATAGGTTACAGATTACAAGTTACCCTATTACATTTCCAAAGTAACCTTCCCAACCTCTGTCAAAGCAGCCGGAGCAACTTCCATCTATTTACGGATATGATGAGACACGCGGGTGAGTGAGTGACGCATGCATGCATGCAATTTCCTGTAAAGACCAAGCTATAGACCTGGTTTCACAAACAGGGCTTAGATTATGCATTAGTTCAATTAGGACACTAAAGTATAGCTTTTATAAACGTGCCTTAGAGAAAAGCATTACTGATGTGCATATTCAGACAAAACAATGGCACTTATATATTTAAGATACATCAGTGCAAGTTTCTTTCAGTTAAAACAGCTCAAAGTGGCATTTTAGTCTGAGACTAGGCAAGCAAAACACGTTTTGGGACTTTTAAAATTTTTATTAAAAAAATTAATTAACTTGAATTTTAATACCTTTGCAGGTATAATATACACTCACCTAAAGGATTATTAGGAACACACGTTCGATTTCTCAATGCAATTATCTAATCAACCAATCACATGGCAGTTGCTTCAATGCATTTAGGGGTGTGGTCCTGGTCAAGACAATCTCCTGAACTCCAAACTGAATGTCAGAATGGGAAAGAAAGGTGATTTAAGCAATTTTGAGCGTGGCATGGTTGTTGGTGCCAGACGGGCCGGTCTGAGTATTTCACAATCTGCTCAGTTACTGGGATTTTCACGCACAACCATTTCTAGGGTTTACAAAGAATGGTGTGAAAAGGGAAAAACATCCAGTATGCGGCAGTCCTGTGGGCGAAAATGAGAACATGGATCCATCATGCCTTGTTACCACTGTGCAGGCTGGTGGTGGTGGTGTAATGGTGTGGGGGATGTTTTCTTGGCAAACTTTAGGCCCCTTAGAGACAACTGGGCATCGTTTAAATGCCACGGCCTACCTGAGCATCGTTTCTGACCATGTCCATCCCTTTATGACCACCATGTACCCATTCTCTGATGGCTACTTCCAGCAGGATAATGTACCATGTCACAAAGCTCGAATCATTTCAAATTGGTTTCTTGAACATGACAATGAGTTCACTGTACTAAAATGGCCCCCACAGTCACCAGATCTCAACCCAATAGAGCATCTTTGGGATGTGGTGGAACGGGAGCTTCGTGCCCTGGATGTGCATCCCACAAATCTCCATCAACTGCAAGATGCTATCCTATCAATATGGGCCAACATTTCTAAATGCTTTCAGCACCTTGTTGAATCAATGCCACGTAGAATTAAGGCAGTTCTGAAGGCGAAAGGGGGTCAAACACAGTATTAGTATGGGGTTCCTCATAATCCTTTAGGTGAGTGTAGAAAAGGATTATATTGATATTTGCATTTGGCATGTCTGGAGCTGGGCTGAATTTGTGTTGCATTTACACTTTTGACCAGCAGGTTCTGCCGGCATGCAGTATTTTGAGTACAGTTTGCAATGAAATTGGTTACAAAATGTTTTGTTTCTCCCATCATTCCTCTAGTCTTCAGTGTCACATGACCCTCCAGAAATCAATCTAACATGGCGATTCACTACACAAGAAACATTTCCTATTAATATTGGAAATGGTTGTGCCGCTAACTTTCAGTATTCAATGATTAGAAAAGTACAATATATACAGTCAATATTAAATATTTTTCTAACATAAATATCTTGAGTGACCCTTTTGATCAGCTTGACGTCTTCCAAATCCTGACCCCAATAGCCTATTACTCAAACTGAACAATATCGTAAAGAAAATGAAGGACAAGCAGAATGCATTAAGTAAAACACTGGCATTTAATAAAAACAAAGCTCCAGGTTCAATGTCTGGGAACCAGACTCTGGGTGCAATGCTTCAGAATACATAATTTGATTTAAAAAAAACAAACCTGCATACTTACAAAACTCACCAAAGCCGACCATCTCAGAGAAGAGGGGATAAAAGTAAAAAAAAAAGGAGGAAGAGGGGGGGGAAATAAAATAACCTTTCCATTCGCTCCTTACCTTGTATTGTGAAGTAAAAAGCTAACTGGCACAGCTAAGTAAGTCACAAAGGAAAAAAAAAAAAGAAAAGTACTTTTTCACATCTGGACTTTTGAATGACGTGTGTGTGTTCCTCTATTCAGCCATTACACACCCCGAACCATTCCCCAAGGTCTCTAAACGCAGGCCTGTGTGTAAATGCCAGAAGTCACATGCATGCGAGTGTTATTTCTTTGCAAAGGAGATTTTCATCGCATTGCTCTGTGTGATCTTAAAGCCTTGCAACGCTTCCCTGGCTGCGCCCGCCTGCACCTCATTATCAAACTCCACAAAGGCGATGTCGTGGCGCCCGGGGACAAGACGGACTTCTTTGAATCCAGGGAACCTATGAGAAGAAAGCGACATTGTAATTAGCAAACGGAGATTTAAAACAAGTGACAGGTTTGGACAGAGAGATGGATTTGTTGCAAACAAACACTCACTGGTTGAACAGCATGGACAGCATGAGCTCGTTGGTCTCCTCTGGGAGATTGGTGAGAAACAGGATGTGGTTGGGAGGGTTTTCCGACACCTACAAACAAAATTAATCTTAATAAAGTCACAAACCAAATATAGTCTAATTCTAATTTTGTTACACGGCTCTGTGGAATACTTCTGATAACACAGGCTCGTCCAGGTAACTGAAGTCAGCGCTTTATGCTTGCTAAGAATGCTTTGCGTTTGTTTTGGGTTTTTTTTTTTAAATCGTCATCCGGTATTGCGGACTCGCTCTCGTTTCATACAAACGCAGCTGCTGCCATTGCACGACAACTGTTTTGCACACTAATGGATTATAAGATTACAAACGGGTACTATTTTAAAACAGTTTCAACTTGAATCATTATCTCTCATCCCCATAATTATTTATGTGGTATGACGGTACCGTATCCCTTAAGTGTCCTTCTAGTTTGAACTTGCCGTTTGCTAGCAACTAAGCTTCCGCAAAGAAAGGTGAATATTTGAACTAGTGCTGTGCAAAAAAAATAAATAAATAAATTTCAGTTTAACGCATTAAAAATGTTTAACGCAGCGTTCGTTTTTATATCCATTTTTGCCTAGCGCTACATTATATGATCATGCTCTTATTCATGTAAATGCGTGTCAGTGTCCTGTGTGTGTGGGTGTTCAGTAGTCAGGGCCCTGATCAGGGAGTCGCCACATTCATGTGTACGTTACACCATATACTGATTCATCACCTAGGAAGATAGGGAGCTGACTGACACACACACACACACACACACACACACACACTGTTCTCTTTCGCTCTTGAACAAACAATAACACACTGAACGTCGCCAAAATGCCAGTTTTGTGGACTACTCTCATAACAGGAGTCTTAAATTAAATAACGTCTTAAATGAACTTGAGGAAATGAGATGCGCGCGTCAGATCTTAAAGTCACAGCCGCACTAATGATGTCTGTCCTTAATGTTCAAAGGGAACAGAGAAAAGTGTAGCTTTAATGATGATTAATCTATATTTAATTTATTATTCATGCAGTTAAGAAAGGTGTTTGATAACCATTACATTTCTGTACATGTCTAACAGGGAAGGCCACAGGTAACATTTATTACAATGGGTTTATGTAAAGATAGTTTTAAGTTCACTTAAATTAAGAGTTGTTGGTTTTTTAAAGCCTAATAAATGTTGAAATTGGTAGTTTACATTTATACTGTAATGTCACTAATGTTTCATAGAGACGTCAGTATCAGTGATGCCGGCCTTCATTCATAAAAAGATGCCATTACAACATATTTAACATGTGCCGTCTTTAAAGCGTTTCTACATTCATTTGGAGGGTAACTGAAATTAATACAATATCAAAAATATGAAAAACTCGATTAATCCCCAGCACTAATTTGAACTGTAAAATATTTCAACTCTAGTCAATATTTCATGTCTTATTTACTTATGTGACAAGTAGCCGTGTAATAAGCGGGATAATGTGCATCCAGCCTGCTACTGCAGAACAAATCCCTTCAGGGTGATGCAAGACCCCTCCGTCCATTATCCCTCTCTTAACACATACCTGCTGTGGCATCTGGCCAGGCATTTGTCCTGGCATCATCTGACCTGGTGGCATGGAACCTGGCGGCATCTGTCCGGGTGCCATCCCAGGCGGAGGCATCATACCAGGTGGAGGCATGTAGGGAGGCTGACCAGGCATTGGCATCATGCGAGGAGCTTGGCTCATGGGCGGCATTCCCTGTAAATGACAAAAATAAAATTTCAATAACAGCCTTAAAATAGGCCACAATGGAGCAAAGATCCCAAATATACTAACAGGCATAGCTGCAGGAACTCCGGCCATAGCAGGTGTGCCGGCAGACGCCCCCTTTTTCCCAGCACCTGGTTCAGGGACTTTAGGCTTTTTCTTCTCTTTCTTACGGTCTCGCTCCACAAATGTGCCCTTCATTTTCGCAATGATATCGGAGTCCTGCTTTGAATACTGAATACGCTGTGAACAGATTTAAGGGCATTTTAGTACAGAGTGTGGCTTAATTAAAAACAATCATTTCAACATGTATAAATAAGATTTGAAAGAGGCGTCTTCTGCTCAACAAGGCTGCATTTTTATTTGATCAAAAGTGTTTTTCTATTTGAAGACAAAAAATAATAATAATGTATTCCTGTGACAAGTCTTCAGTGTCATATGATCCTTCAGAAATCATTTCAAAGCCATAGTCGGACTGGATTAGTTTTACAAGGAGAGGTGAGGTAAAGTAATTACTACTAGAGCTACTCAATGACTTTAGTCCAGTCCGAATGTGCCGAAGTAATAATTAATGGACAATTTCAATAAAATTATGGCGACGAATGCTAATACCTATTAAACTGATGGAATACAAGTAGTTTTCCGCAGATTTTTAAGTATGGAGGCGCTTGAAGCATTCAGTGGGACAAGTCTGTGGCAAACCTCAAGCGTTTACCTCATACCATTCAGATCAAAAAGAAGGAAGGTCGAAAGAACTTGTTAGAGGCACAAAACTTTAGGCAAGTGCCTACTACCAACAGAACCCAATCAGAATTTAAATTTACATGATATCAGGAAGCAACGCCATATGCACACGACGACAGGGAGGTGACGGCGGTGCGTAAATCGAGTTACCCTTCCCACTTTTTTACTGAGATTTCTTATTCCGCGCAAATTGACCATTAATATAACAGACCTGTCGCAAAATTACATTACTCCACCTACCCTGGTAAAACTAATCCTGTCTGAATAGGGCTTTATATGCTGATTTGATAGTTAAGAAACATGTCATGTTGAAAACGGCTGTGCTGCTTAATATTTTTGTGTTTTTTTTCAGGGTTCTTTGACGAATAGAAAGTGCACAAGTACAGCAATTATTTGAAAAGGAGATCTTTACTCTCACTTTTGATCAATTTTAGTATAAAAAAAATATGACTTTTTCCAAAATAATCCATCTCCAAACTTTTGAACAGTAGGGTAATTGCATTAAAAGGTTTGGGGTCTGTTTAAAGGGATAGTTCACCCCATGATTTATCACCCTAGGTGTATATGACTTTCTTGTCCTGGCTCTTCCAAGCTTTATAATGGCAGCCCAAAATAAATCATCCGCCCATTATAAAAGTGCTCCACACGGCTCCAGGGGTTAATAAAAGGCCTTCTGAAGCGAATCGATGGGTTTGTGTAAGAAAAATATCCGTATTTAACCGGCGGACCGCCTTCAACTTACGAAAATAGCGTAACTGGCGCGGTGTAGCGCAAGCGTTTGAACTGCGAGAGGCGTCCGAAAGAAGAGCATCATACACACCAAGGATGGCTTGAGGGTGAGCTACCACTTTAACAATAAATCCTGAAGAAAAAAATAAAAATAAATGGTTCACACACACATAGATCATACCATGGGTTTATCATAAAAAGGGAAGCCTTGCATAGAGCGAAGTGCATTGGAAGCACTGTTGATCTCCTTGAAGATCACGAAGGCCTGGCCCCTCATTTTCAGTGTTGGAGAAACAAGGATGTCCAGGATTTGTCCAAACTGGGAGAATATAGCGTACAACGACTTCTTCAGTTCTATTGAAAACAGGAGAAAAGGGTTGAACATGAACAATGTGCAAAAGTCAAAAAACAACAACTAGAGAATTAAACAAAATCATACCATCTTTTTTGATCTTCTCATTCAAGTTGTTAATGTAAATAGTGTGGTTGAGCCTCATCTCCTGGCCAGCCATGATTCTGGAATGATAAACACAGAGATTACACCTTCTGAAAGGAACGAAACTTCACTGCAACACACACACTAAAAACTAAAGGAAAACGAGCTTATTGAGCGAAAGCTGGAAGTAGCTTGAGTTTCGTTAAAATTCCCCAAGATACAAGAAACACACTGTAAACGAGATTTAAGATACACTATAAAACAACGAATGACTGAGCCACCTCGTTGTTTAAACGGAAGCTAGTGAGTTAGCATGTCACCTAATTTAACAAAGAATTCAGCTTTCCACTTGCGAAAAATACCTCTTATATAATAAGCTAAAACGCTAATAAGAGGAACAAAATAATACACATTAATTTAAAAGACGGATCGATTTACTCACAATTATTTGACGAGCGTTAGCCGACGACAGCCCTGAATGAAAGTCCACACCGAAAAGAGACCGCACAACTTCCGCCTGAAAACCCGCCTTCTCGAAAAATATACGGATTCGCTTGGACAGCTGGTCCCCCAGCGAACCTGCCGATTGGTTGTCTACCGAGCACATCCGACTACCAGCACACATTCTGATTGGATACTGCGGAGCGGGCGAGCCATTCTACAATCGGATTGGATCGTTGATCGTGTTACGGCGTTTTCTGCTCGGGTCGCTGAATATAATCTAAAATGCAGCTTCTAATATTATTTTAATGATTTTGTAGCTATTTTGATTTGTTTATTTGAAGATATATCGGTATTTTCAACAAAAATACGATCAATCGGGATATTTTGTATTTTCGACCATTGACCATATGACCATATTTGGTATTGCCTAAGTAGAGAACACTACCCAGTTAACAGCAGATAGTGAAATAACTTCTTGGACGCTGATGTGGATTCGTGTCATTTTGCGAATGCGTATATAATTATACCTGTTTGATGTCGGTTTATTGGAAACAACATCGTAACGTATGCATGTGATTTCATACTCTCACATTACTCTCACATGTTGTCATTGGGTGCTCATTTAACTCTTCTGTTGCAGCAGCATGTCAGTGGAGAATGTTGCACCTCCACCTCCTCCTCCTCCTCCTCCTCCTCCATCACTGGCTCCCTCAGTGTCCAGCAAGAAGAAGCTTTACCAGGCTTTATCTGAGGGACGGGCCCCTGTGGAGGGGGACCATGAAGAGGCCAGGATTATTATAGGACAGAGAGAAAGCAGGTGAGCACAGATCACAATTACACACTCTCAGAAAACCTTTTCTGTACAGGTATGATTTCATCACAGCATTTCTCACTGAAGTTTTAGGAAGGATCTGCAATGGTTGCTGTTCAATAAGTATGTGCCTTCACTCATTCAAGATGGTCCACAGTAAGTTTCCATAAAAAATACCTATTAGTCGACATATTATGGATTTTTTTTTGATGGTCGATGATGCCGATATCTTAGAAAACAGGGTGCCCGGATGCTAAATATTATTGTACATAATATTTATTTATTAAATAAAATAGTTTGAACTTTTGAATTGGGTCTTAAAGGGTTTAATTTTGGGGTGAACTAACCCTTTAAAATAGCAACTTCTTGATTGTGTAATCATATTATAGCAGTTTGCATAAATAAAAAAAATGTTAGTGCACTCAATAATAAAGCAAATCTGTACGCACTGGGAGCTCATTTTTACACACAGTACACAGTGAATATGACTGACCAGAAAAATGTCGTCTGATGTTGATATTTTTAAAAAGCCGAATATCGAGCACTAAAGATAGCAGTGCGTCGCCTGTGTCTGCTCTGCTAGATGAGATCTGATTTCAGATGTGGTCTTGTGGCCTTATGGATGGCGGCTCATCTTCTGCAGCCTCCGGAGACGCTGGTCCTGGAGACACTGGTCCAGACGGCTAAACACAACAGCTACACTGAACAAGGAGAAATGTTTTCTGGTACTAAGTACTAAATTGCTTTTAAACTGTCTGTCATATATGTCGTAAATGTAATGAAAAGTAAAACATGTTTTAATGCAGGTTGTTCTGCTGAGCATTGACTGTAAAGACTTCTAAATGCTATAATTTGTTATAATGCTAATATTTTTCTGTCCTGTTTGGGATTAGCCGCTGACATGGCCAGGCTGGCGGAGGAAGTGTGTGGGTGCAGAGTTCAGAGGTTATCAGGAGGCATGATGGGAGAAAACGCCGCTGTCGTTCTCCAACACCTCGCTGGAGGACAGCCTGCTCTCATACCGTATCTTTACTGCCGATATGCTCGATTGTTTTTGCTCACGGTTTTCTGAAATCATTTTTATTATTTTAGTTTATTTGATCACTTTTTTGCCTACTGTTTTTCTGAAGTAATGTTTGTTAGTATGTACCACTAGGTTATTTTTTAGTTTGAACACTTTTCTGAAATTATTATATTTTATTTTACCACTAAAGCAAGTTTTTTGTTTTGCTCGCTGTTTTCTGGTATTTCATTTATTTTTATTTTACTACTTCACTGTTTTATTTATATCATTTTTATTTTATTTTATTTCTTCACTGTTTTTTGATATCATTTTTATTTTATTATATTTATTTCACCACCAGGCCAAGTTTTTTGTTTTCCTCTTATTTTATTTTATTTTATTTTACCAGGCCAAATGTTTTGTTTTGCTCACTGTTTTCTGATATAATTGTATTTTAATTTTTTTGTTTTTTTATGACTGTTTTCTGAAATATTCTTTGTTTTATTTATTTATTTACCATAAGACCTATTTTTGTTTTGCTCACTGTTCTGAAATTCTACGCTGTTTAATGAGTCACATTTACAGACTGTATTCTGTCCCTGACTGCTCTGGCTCAGATATGACGAGGATTTTAATCATGAACCCTGTCTACGCAATGGCCACAAAGCCCACTGGGCAGTCATCTCAGGTGAGACTAGATAATCAAGACAAGTAAAAAACTCTGTAAATTGAATATAAGGGAATAACTCTTCAATCTAATAATTTCTGTCTTTTTCCCAGGTATATTACTAGGCTTAAGACAGGGCTGTGTGGACGGCAAACACTTCCCTGCTGACGTCACACTTCCCTGGCTGCATCTCTCTCAGAACGAGGCCTCCGTGTCTTGGCCGATGGATGGCATTGAAGAGGTGTTTGTTCTGGCGAAGCAGGGGAAGAGTCTCCGTTACCAGCTGTGGAAGTTTGACTTGCTTACACAGAGCAACAGCCAACTGAAGGAAATGGACCCTCAGAGAGCCAGCGATGGGACACGTTACGTGCTTCCTCTTAGCGGCGTACAGGAAGGTCTGGCAGGACAAGTTCTGCTGCTTCATACCAACACACAGATCAGCTGATCAAAAACACCAACGACTCTTCACACAGTATGAGCCGTTTCTGCAGGTGGTCACACACCTGTGCTTTCAGTCTTCATCCACCAGGTGTCCTTATAGTGTTGGTGAAGCTGTAAGCTAAATATGACGTGATGAAGTTTCTTTATGTAAAACTAAGAAACTGATGCAGAATAATGTAATTATATTACATGCTCATAACAGGCTGTGTGATATAATTTGACAACACACATAATCTGCACACTTTGAATGATCCTGGTAAAAACGTATGACTGTTATATAAAAGTTATTGTAGTACATACCTCAGGAATAAGATTTCACAATAAAGATTGGTAACAAATATTTTTAGATCTTTTTTGAGTACACTTACATTTGCAGTCTGGTTTAAAGAGGTCATATGACGCTATTTTTGAATTATTTTTATTATTGGGTGTAATAGCATAGGTTAATATGCTTTAATATATATATATAAAAAAACATTATTTTTCACATACTGTACATTATTGCAGCACTCCTTCTGAGAAACTCAAGAGTGCTCTGATTGGCCAGCTGACCCAGTGCGTTGTGATTGGCCAGTCACCTCTAGCGTGCGTCTTAAGGCCAGTTCACACCAAGGATGATAACTATAAAGGTAACGGTAAAGATATGGCTCTAAAAATCATTCTCAATATTAAAGAATATCAGAGTTCACACCACAGCTATAGTGTTAACGGCACAGAGAAACGATATCGATGGAATCACTTTCAGAGCGATTTTTATCCAGCAGACGAACGATAAAAACATTGACAGCCAATCAGAATCCATCCTGCTGTAACAAGCTCGACTCGAGCATTTAAAGTGACAGACAAGCACACGCTTAGAATAAACAGAATGATATCATCCGCTGGTGTGGACACTAATATAGTTATCTTTATAGTTATTGTTCTTGGTGTGAATGGGCCTTCGAGGCCAAAGTATACTTTTTATGCGAGGGTCAGTGCACACTTGCACGTGGCGCGAATTTCGTCATCAGAAGAGTACACGCACCACCGGATTTTTGTAACCGTGCGTACTTTGTAAGCCCAGGTCGCACATGTGCATTTACATTTTTTGCAGTATTTACATGGGTTGTAACTCATGGTGAGAGATTGCTCAACTGCGCATGTGTCGAATGCCTGTGTATACTTTGCAAGGCTGTGCGGTGCGCATACGTAATTAAACAAAGTATACCTTCGGCTTTACGTGCTGATTTCTACAAAGCCCCTGTTCTGATTGGCCAGCTGAACCAGTGTCGTGATTGGCCAATCACCTCTAGCGTCGGAAATGTAACGGCCCTTACCATAATCATGATCTGTAGCTTCGAACCAAGTGTGCAGCACTTGTGTTGAAAACTGAAGCGTCTCGATCGCCCCCAGGTGTTTGGTCCCGGTATAGCTCATAACCAAGATTCAAGAGTTTTATTTGTCACATACACAGTTATATACAGAATATACAACCGGCAGTGAAATGTAAACAGGTCCGCTCCATGGACAGTGCAAATTCACAGTTAAAAACACAAGGAGGAAATTATAATAGAAATAGAATAAAAATATATATATATATATATATATATATATATATCTGTAGAATTATAAATAAATCAAGTCAAGTAGAAAAAATAAAAATAAAGAAGTGGAATAAAATAAGTGGAGTAAACTGTGCAGTGAGTAAACTGTATTATAAATATGTGGTTAACAAATGTATAAGAGTATAATGTGCAAACAGGTTTATAACAGGTTGTTACACAGTAACAACGAGAACAGAAAGTGCAGTGCAATGACAGTGTATCGATGTTTATCCTGAAGTGAAGTCACGTGATGTTAAGTGACTGAGTTCAGGAGTCTGATGGCCTGGGGAAGAAGCTCCTCCTGAGTCTCTCAGTTTTGGCCATCAGGCTTCGAGCGCTTACCAGATGGCAGCAGCGTGAAATGAGGGTTTGCAGGGTGATTAGAGTCCTTGATGATTTTAGTAGCTCTACCTTTGCAGCGTTTGGTGTAGACGTCCTGCAGAGACGGAGAGAGCTGACCCTGAGATGCGCTCGGATAAGCGCACTACTCTTTGCAGGGCTTTGCGGTCATGACTGGTGCTGTTCCCATACCACGCTGTGATGCACTGAGTTAAAACACTTTCTATCGCCCCTAAATAGAAAGTTTTCAGGATAGCTGGTGAAACCCTGAATTTCCTCAGCTGGCGCAGGTGGTACAGTCTTTGCCTGGCTTTTTTCACCTGTGTCTGAATGTGAGCAGTCCAGGTCAGGTCCTCGGAGATGTTTACTCCCAGGTACTTGAAGCTGCTCACTCTCTCTACTGGTGACCCGCTGATCATGAGGGGGGAGTATGTCCGTTGCTGTCTCTTCCTGAAGTCCACAATCATTTCTTTAGTCTTGCCCGCCCATCCATGCAGTGTTGCCCGCCCATCCTTGCCCGCCCATCCATGCAGTAACCCCGCCCATCCATGCAGTGTTGCCAAGTCTGCGGTTTTCCCGTGGAATTGGGCTACTTTAACACTATTGTCGCAGGCTGTTTTTCATGTCCGCGGGTTGAAGCGACCCCAATTATATGATATTTAGCACCAGGAATGGGTTCGGCTTGTTTTGGGCTAGTTTTGAGTAGCAATTGGGCGGAACTTGTTGTGAAAACCTGGCAACCCTGCCTGCATGTATTCTAGTGCAGTGTTCCTGGAGGCACACCAACACTGCACATTTTGCATGTCTCCTTTATCTGCCACACCCATTTCAGGTCTTTGAGTCTCCACTAATAAGATTAGGGACACGTGCAAAACGTTAGATCATGGTTGGGCAAACACTGTTCTAATGGACAAACTAAACAATCAAATTACACTTCAAATGTTTTTTTTTTTTTTTTTTTTTTCAAAAGATGGCTTCTGTCATTGTAGGCAGTTTTTATCACGATGATTTAATTTCAAGTGTTTGTTTTTATAAATAAATTTGGTTTTAGTTAATTGACGCTATGAAAACGTCTGTGACGTCATGATTGACAGCTGAGATTGACGGCTCAAGGGTAAGTTGTCACTGAGGCACTAACGGATTTTTTTCTGGATTTTCGGGAGGAGATTGGAGCTTTAGCTTTAATTTCTACATTTCCATAACTCTTCATTTCACACCAACATAATGAATTGTTCCGCATCCGCGAGAGTGTGGGCGGGGTTTTGAAATCGCGGCTCTACTTCCTGCTCTCTACTGCGCAGACTCAGTTCCAAATTTTACGCAAAGATGTCAGCGTCATATTCGGACGTTGACGTCTTCTCTTTTCTTCAGTGGAAAGTGTTAAAGATGTGTCGTTTTTGTGGAATATGTCCAGAAGAAAAAAAAAATGCTACATCTGTTCTGGCAATGTCCCTATGCCATCACTTTCTGGAAAGATCTGTCCCGATACATTACTGTTAAACTTATTTTCTTTGTGCTGGAAAAATGTACTGTTTGGTTTCCATGATAACAAGAGTAAAAAAAATAATAAAAAAACCACCTAATTAATCTATTGATCATTTTAGGAAATATATTCACAAAGCCAAATTTAGTAATAATAAAAACCTTCTTTTATTGCTTTTGGTAAGAAGATGGAGCAATTCAATCAATTCAATCCATGATTAAAAAAATAAGGCTGCTAAAACCATTCAGTTATGATCTTTAATGTATTTATTTGAAACTCCCCCTGGCTCTAGTTGTGTGTTCTTACTGTTTGTATCGTAAATAGTTAATAAAAAATAAAAGTAAAGATGTGTATTTTTTTACGGTCTATGCTTCGAAGATTTCTGATTCAAATTCTGAAAACGTGGATGAATAAATTGTACAAACAGCAGATGGTTTTAAAGACTAAACTATCACATTATCTTGTGGTTAAGATGCTTCTCTTTTCTAATTGCGGTGTCTGCTAGCGCAAAACCTTTTGGTTTTGACTGTATATGAGGCAATCCTCTTGACTAATCTGAACACTCGGTTCTGTTCAGGACAAACTGAGCTGAGGATGCAAGTCAGATCGGATGTCATCGACCATCAGTAATAGAACAAAGTGTTTATCTGGTCTGATGTCATCCAGCCTTTCAGAACACTTCTAATCATAACATTGCGCAACGTGTGTAGGACGAGCTCTGAACTGAAATTACAACAGAGAAAAACATCACTTGGCAGGAATAGAACATTTACACTGTAATCCAAATAACTTCCTTCCCCAGGAATGTTGAATTCAATGCAATGCATTTGTTTTGGGTCAGTAAGATTTTTTTAAAATGTTTTGAAATGTCCTAATCCTGATTTAAGCCCCGTCTGTGAAACCGGGACAATACCGTGCAATAAATGCACCGCTTTCTATTTGAATAAATTTGAATCATTACTTCAGTCTCAAGCTGATTTGCTGCTCAAGAAACATTTCTTGTTATTATTAATGTCCAAAACAGTTGTGCTTCTTATTTCTGTGGAAACTTTGATTAATCGAAAGTTCAAAATAAGGTGGGGTAAGTGATATTTCAAAAATGCTTTAGAAAAGTGTCTCGGGCCGAGTACCTAAACAAACTTGTAGCCAATCAGCATTAAGGGGCGTGTCTACTAATGACGGGGAGAAGAGAGCACTCAGTGCACGTCATTATTCAAAAGACACGACACAGGATGGACATTAGCTGAGTGACGACAGAAACAGAGAGATGACAGATAAAAGAAAAAAAGGGGAAAATGTGGAACAAAAGAAGGCTTACGATCAGGCAAGAAGTACGAGCTTTCCAGCGCTGGAGAGAACTCAAGGCCGAGGTTGCTTTATTTCTTCTCGATAGGCGAGTAACATTGGTTTTGTTTCACAGAACTAATATATGCTGGCTTTTGCTTGAATATGCTCGTGTGTCATGTTCACTTGACTGTCCGTTTGCGATCAGCGATGATAAAGACCCGTTCATTTCCACACCGGATAAGCCTGGAGCGTCTAAACCTCCTCACTGTCTGTTTCAAGAGTCAGCTCACAAAATGTGTCCAAACAGTAAGATAATAAACTCCTAATATATGTTTGTTTCCTCTTTTCATGATCTGTATAACCCTCTAAGGTCATAATAGGTAATATGTTTGTTAGTCGGTCTGTTGTGCTCGTCTATTGAGTTGTTCATGAGAACTGTGTTTGTGTTTTTGGGATGGAAGGGATGGCTTTTCCATTGAACATTCGACCTGGATTACCATAGTAACACACTGATTCTGCCATAATTGTTGCCTGGGTTACGTATGTATGGGGCGGCGCTATCAAAATAGGGGCGTGTTTGTTTTGGTGATTTGAAATATCAACAACGGTTACCAGAAAGCACTTACCCCACCTTAAATTAGTACTATTTTGCAACAATGTCTTTACTGTCAGTTTAGACCAATTTAAAAAAAAAAAAAAAAAAAAAAAAAAAAATTCAACCCAGTCTATACCGTAGATTATTGATGATCTTTAAGTAATGGTGCATCAAAAAGTGAACAGAAGAAATGCAGTATATTAAACAATAGTTCCAGTTTATTGTATTGGCTTTCAAGACAACAATGATTCAAGGAGACGTGAGCACAAATGCTCAGCTATTGCAATTTAACGGCTTTGAGACAGCTCAAAAAGGCAACGCACCATCCAGTTCTCTTTCCATTATAAAACATGTCATCTAAAACACGCCGTACAGTAGTTAGAAACAAATTTCAACAAAACATAATACTTTACATAATGTGTAAACAAGGCAGTGGATCTCCAGAGGAATGTGGTGTGACACTTAATGTTCACAGTCAGATGGGGAAATACTGACAGACCGTGTGCAGATGGGAAATAATAATCTCTGAAGCTGTAAGATAAACACACACACACACACACACACACAGTGGTAGAACACGACGTTCCGTAAACTAACATCAACTCAAAGTGTCCAGGTGAGGTAATCACTTTAACACCATGTTTGTGATCTTAAAGAGGATATTATCTGTTTATATCTATCTCTGAAATTAAATATTTATGCCTGAAGCAAACATGAAGTGATGGAAAAAGTTTGGTGTCTTTTCTCTTTTTTTTTTTAAGCTGACCACAGCACCTAATTTGAGAACTAATGCGTGCAGGCAACAAGATGACATCAGTGACCATAACTGGTATAATCTGCTTGCGTGCGGCAAAATAAATTTTCCACCACCGTTTGCAAGATCAACCATGTCAGATTTTGGTATTCATGCATGCAATATGTCACGAGCGCTATGAAGCTGAATGTGGAAAGACCTGAAGGTCGGAGGTCATTCTGGTCTGGGTACCAATACAAAAGCTCCAAAAATATTTGATTTGCATTTAAAGAAAAAAAAAAAAAAAAATCAGGTTAATGGTTGTTGGGGCAGATAAAAGAGGTTACCTTCTCAAACCACTTTTTGGCTAACCTAGAAACTAAACCATGTGACTAACAGGTCAGTCGCTGATGGGTTACCTTAAAAACAAATAAACTAATAGTGAACAAACTGTTCCATCAACACATGTATATAAATATCGATTATACTTGTTATGCATCTTTGTAACTGTGGCTAGTTGTAAGAAACGCTGCATCTAATTCTGATCAGTAATTCGAAGAAACACAATCTTGGTAGTTTAACTATCCACAGTGTGGGCTGTTAGTTGAGTGCAAAAGTGTTTGTGACAAACTCTACTACTTTACCTCTGATTCAGCCAATTTAAGCTCTTCTGAACTGTGGAACCATGAAAATATATGCCATCAAGACCACAGGGGGAAAAAAGATCTGCATGTATCGCCTTTCAGAAATAAACAAGGTACTAGTTCGATTACGGAAATAAAAATCAAAAACCAAAATTATTTGTAAAATAAAAAAATTACAATTAAATAAGCACTATTTACATAACCGTGGAACCCCAAAGAGAAATTTACAAGAAAAAATATAATAAACCAAGCAAAGCACATTCTAGTGTGATAGTGTTATCATCATACCTGTAGGTAAAAAAAAAAAAAAAAAAAAAAAAAAAAAAAGACTTAGCAAATAACCTTTAAAGAATAATCATGGTTGTGCAACTTTAAAAAAAAAGATTGCTGCTTCTCAGCGTCTGTTTGAGTTCAGTATCAGTGTATTTTGACTGTTGTGGAGCTTCTGCGTACACTTCTGCAGGACCACATGTCCAAAAAATGAATGTCGAATGTAAGCTCTTGGAGCACCGAGTCAACAAAAGGAGCTTGAGTTCTTCCACTCACGCTTTCTATCCTTCCCTCAGCACTCATCTCAGGACTGATATCCTGTTGTGCGCCTCCTATCAGAAGGAACGGTCCCGCCATCAACGTGTCCCTACATGCGATCCTTCGGGCTGAAGCATGTTCACTGCGTCCGTCAGGGTGAGGGAAGAGTCGAGTCCTGCAGCATGTCACCGAAGATCTGAATGAGGTTGTCCAGACCCCACAGGTACCCATCCTCCCGGTTTCCTTCGGCCCAGGGCGTCCGGTGGTCCAGGGTTTGGGGTGGTGGGAGTGGGATGGTCTTGCCAAAGTCAATCATCCAGACTCGGGCCAGGCCCGAAGCGTCATGCACAAACAGCAAAGAACTCCCGACCACCTGGAGAGAAACAAGGCGAAGTTTTGAGCTTATGAAACATGATTTGTTGTGTTCCAGAGATGATAATGATTTGGCCCAGGCAGGAAAGGATTTCACAACATGGAAAGAATTCCTTACCTCGTGTGTTTTGAAGAACTCTGACGTCTCTAGAGCACTGCGCAGCTCCTCCAGTCTCTGCAGATAACTCCTCTGAGGAAACAGAACAACACACAACTCTAATTATCCATCATCACATTAGCTTTTACCAGATTTCCTGGATTCCAGCTGTGCAAAAATACACAATATAGCAATACTGCAGGAAATGCCCATTAAAGGTGCAGTAAGCGATTGCTGTTGAAAGTGGATCAGACTGAGTAGCCCAACACACTTGTAGCCAATCAGCAGTAGGGGCGTGTCCACTCATGATGGGGGAGGAGAGCGAGTGAGCCAATCAGTAGTAAGGGTGTGTCCACTCATAATGGGGGAGGGGAGAGAGTGAGCCAATCAGCAGTAGGGGTATATTCACTCATAATGGGGAAGGGGAGAGAGTGAGCCAATCAGCAGTAGTTGGGGCGCATCCACTCATAATGGGGGAGGTGAGAGAGTGAGCCAATCAGCAGTAGGGGAGTGTCCACTCATAATAGGGGAGGAGAGAGTGTGAGCAAGAGGGAGATTTGTAGACAGAGAGATGGCTAAGAGACATTACAAAAGAGAAAAGGTCAGAGGATTATCACTGGTTATGATTAGGCGAGAGATTTAGGACCCGCATTAATATTAGAAAAGCTTTCCAGAGCTGGAGAGATCTCGCTTTATTTTGCTTGGCTTCAGCTGTGATAAAGAGACATCCACTCTTGAATAGTGTGTTTGTGCATTTTGGGGGTGGAGCAATGGGTTGATTTCAAATATTAACAGTGTTTCTTAGAAATCACTTACTGCACCTTTAACTTGAATAGTATAAATCAGGGGTGTCCAACCCTGGTCCTGGAGGGCTACCACCCTGCAGATTTTAGCTCCAACCTGAATCAAACACACCTGAACCAGCTAATCATGGTGTTCAGGGCTGATAATTACAGACAGGTGTGTTGGAGCAGGTTTGGAACTGAAATCTGCAGGACGGTCACCCTCCAGGAGCAGGGTTGGACACTCCGGTATAAATAAATGAAATAATAGGCGCATTTATTGATTATACTTTAATTTTAAGGCATCCTTGTTACAGTGTAATTATACAATTAAGTACTGAGTAATATTAATGAACTGCAGGTACTTATAGGATAGGATTATGGTTTGGCTTAGAATTAGTTGCATGCAATTATGCATACTTTACTGTTATTACCATAGTACATGTAACAAACACAGTAGCACTTTATTTTACAGTCCTGCTCCGCATGTACATATTTTAGTAATAATAACTGTAATAATTAGGTACTAACCCTGAATCTACCCATAAACCTAAGGTCAACCCATGTAGTTATCTTATATTACCCAGTACTTTCTTAGGGTAGGAACGTTGTAAGTACACATACTATAAAACAAAGTACAGCCAAAGACACTGTAAAATAGGATTAACAATTTGTTAATGTCAGAGAGATTCATATCTGTAAACATAAAGGCCTAGTTTCACAGACAGGGCTTAGATTAAGTCAGGATTAGGCCTTAGTTAAATTAGGACATTTAAGTAGTTTTTATAAACGTGCCTTAGAGAAAAGCATTACTGGTGTGCATCTTGAGACAAAACAATGGCACTGACATATTTAAGATACGTCAGTGCAAGTTGCTTTCAGTCTGTGAGCAGGGGATAATCTAACAAAACCAGAGAAATTACTCCCAATGCTTCCCACTCTTGTTAAACAAAAGTGAATAACATCGTCATTTCCATCTCATTTCGGTTTTATATATATATACACACACGTTTTTTTTTTTTTACATAAAAATATGAATGCAAGTTATGATAAAAGAGAAGCACTTATGGAAAATTATTTGAACAGGTTCTTCCTCAAAAACAAAACAAAACAATAATAATATTAATGATAAAATGAAGCTATCCTTTATTTGTCCAGTGGAAAGATATTTTAAATATAGTATAAATATTGTAGTTAATATAGTAATATATTGTAGTTGACTACGATAATAATAAAGCAGGGCTTTTGTCATTATTTAAGGTCACTGAATGTAAGAACAGCCCTTCACAGAAATCTATCAAAACCCCTGAGGAAGAAATCAACATTACACAACAAATAGGTTCATGTTCATGTTTGTTTTTGTTTTGTATTTTCACAAGCATAATAGGAAAGCCATTGGCTAAAGCTAATGAAATAAAACCTCCAGTGCAGAGTTAACATACCAATAACTGCGTGTTTCCATCCACAAAGTCCACCAAGGCCTTCATCACCTGCTCCTTATGTTTGGTTTTTTTAAAGCTGGTGTTGCATGTGCCATCTGACTTCTAAAATGAAACACAAAGTTAGTGAAAAGCTGAATTTTCAGCAACATTACTGCAGTCTTCAGTATCACATGAAAAGAAAAGCATTCAGAAAGCATTCTAATATGATGATTTGCTGCTTGTGGAAACTACATTTTTTTTGTAGGATTCAGAATGATCAAGGATCAGATCACCAGCCCACCTTGATGCCCTCAATGCGGAAGCCAAGAGTGGCGGTTGAGCTCAGTGTCTCCCTCCACTGCATGTATCGAGGTTTGAGAACGGCCTGCTGGGCCCTCTCCTCCGGACTGGGCGCTCCCGGGTCCACAGCCACCATTTTCTCATACATGTCCTTCCTGAGACGAGGACGCTCACGGGCCTTTACCAGCTCTTCCTCCAGGTATGTCCTGTGGCAAAAGAAAACGACCCATCATCACACCATTCACAACCTTCATTCATTTATGAGGTCAACCTTACCGAGCCATCTAGTTTGTTTGGTTAAGGCTGGTTTGGAGCTGGGAGGTTTTAACAAATAAGCTTAATTGTACAATCGCATTAAATCTGAACTGAAGGTTTCTCCTCCTCACCTGCTTCCCATTTTGCAATCCATGATTGAAGGGGAGTCGAAGTCAGTCAGCAGATCATCCATCAGGTTGTAATCCTGCTCGTTCTGCTGTACGACACCATAATAACCAGGTACAAATGGCCGGAGGTTGTCATTCATCAGCTTCTCGAGACACTGATGTTCACATTCACAATACTTCTTCAGCAGCTTCCCATACTCGCCAGCCTGGAAACTACCTACACACAGAGAGGCAAGATCAGTGTTCATCAGTCCAAAATTATGCAAATGTATCTCCTCCACTGAAAATTAATGAGATTTATGAAAATTAGTTTTTACCTGTGTGGCCTGCGAGCTGAACCCAAGGATATCGTTTCTTAAAGGAGACCACAAATGGAGAGCAATGCACCATGGTCTTTAACTTCCTCCACGATTTAGCCTGAAATCAAAGATTGCATATGCTCAGATGAGTAATAATTGCAAATCATTTTCTTCTTTTGCTTAACAGTCAGAAAAGTCTAAATGCATAAAACCAATAGTGGTTTTCAGCAGGGCTTGACATTTAACAACCCGCCAAATGTGTGTGTATTTCAGCAGTGGTGTGTAACACGGTCACTCCTACTAGCCACCTTGGCTACTATTATTTATATATAATATATACATTTTTCAGTTGTAGTCTTTCAAAAAGGCATCTGAAATAATAAACCAAAGTGCAATGTAGTGTTGTCAAAAATATTGTTTTTTTTTTTTTTTATACTGAAATATCTGAAACTCTTCCATTGCTCGTTTTCTCTCCCTCTCCCTCTCCCTCGTTTCATTTGCTCCGGATATTGTTGGTGTTAGTGCTTGAATTTCAGTGCGCGTAGTGCGCATAATTTGACTCATTCCCGCAGATTTTGTGCTCACTCAAAAAGCTGCCTCTCAGGGCTAAATTGAGTTCTCTTTCGCTGCTTATTGCGCTTAAACTCGCAGGTGTTGCCGAGAATTCATGTAAACACAGTCAGTTCTGTTTCAAGTGAACATAAACAGCAGAGAAAGAAAACGCATGTGTAACAGTATAATGGATTTGTGCATCAGCTCTTAAAGTGACAGCAGCCTAATAAACCTTCTGCCAAATTATGAGATAATATCAAAAATATCTGTATGGCAGTTTTTCCCCATAGTATCGATGTCAAAACTGTGGCCAGTGGAAATGCTAAGGGTCTAGTAACCTGGAAAACCACTAACCACAGTGACTGGTGAGAAAGTTAATGTCAAGCCCTGTTGATTTGTAAAACAACCCATATCCATTTTCTCTAAACAAACATTTTGTGTCCAGACTGAGTTTCTGTAAAAACACTGACACCTTTCTACTCAGGCATGGGAACTAAAGGTCCAGAGGGACGACTTTATCAGCGACACAAGGTCAACACGGCAGCCGTGACGCACGCGGTCTACAGATTACAGGTTATTGATTATAAATCGATGAGGAATGTGTGAGTGTGGGAAATGACGTAATTCAGCTATTTGTAGGAGAACTAGCTCCTCATGACGTCCTAGGATGAACTTTCATATTCACAATCACTGACAGCTTCCTTTCATAATTCCTCAGATGCCGTTCTCATTATGTTTTTGTTTTTTTACTTGCTTTGACAGGAATACGAAGACAACATAATCCCTGTCCGGAACGAACAGTTTCCAGAATAATCTGTTTTCAGAACCTGACCTACTTAAAACATGACAATCACATTGAAAATGTGGTACTTTTTTCTCATTTAAACATGAAAATAAACAAGGTTTAAGATTATTTTAATATTTTCTATATATGCATTTATAAATGATTTGGTATTACATTAGAAAGATGCTTCACTCGTGTCATGGTGTTACTTTCAGGTCTCTTTTTCTCTTTTCCCCTGTACAATTCATACATTCATTCCCTTCTTCCAAACCATCCCCCTTTCAACATGTGCTCTGTAGAGTCGACAGCTCGCTCTCCACACTTAGATGTAATTCAGTCTGTCCTCTGTGCTTCTGACCCCCTTTGACGACACTATAGCCCACAGGGGACAGACGACACCTCATAAAAGACCTCTGTCTTTCTTCCTGTCCTTCTGCCTAGTTACACACACTCCTTGAAACTTCAGGAGAGACGCATGACATTTCATTTCACTTTCAAAACAGGCACCATGTTCCCACAACAGCACAATATATATTTAGACACAAAGATTTTCTGCCTTTATCTATTGTGTAAAGTCAAACAGATGATATCCACCACTGTTAAACTATTACAACATTATGTTTAATGCTTACAATACCTTATATCTTAACTGTAATTGCAACACATGCTATTGATTCACGTCTGCCACTCCTTTCCTGATCATACTACAATATGAACTGATGTCATGGTGATAACGGCCGAGCTTTGTGTCATAATGAGATCCACTCCTGGGTCAAAGGTCACACCCACCCTGGACAAACAGAGACGCTGTATCTTCATGTCCGACTTATCTCAAGGACTTGCACACACACACAGGGTTTAATAGTTCAGGCTCATTTATCAGGTTACTGCTGCTATTGTACAGATCTACTGACCGGACATATAAACCCCAGCAGATTTTAGGTCAATGCCGTTTTTCAAATATTAGCAATTTTAATTACTACATTACTGTTGAAAAGTCTGGGGTCGCTGATTTTATGTTTTTGAAAGCAGTATCTTGTGCTCACCAATTCTGTGTTTATTTACTCAAAAATACAGTAAAAAAGTAATAATAATCCTGTGATGAAAAAGCTGCATTTTTAACAGCCATTACGCCAGTCTTCATTGTCACATGATCCTTCAAAAACGTGGAACATTTCCTAAATTATCAATGTTTAAAACAGAGGTGCTGCTTCATATTATTGTGGAAAACATGATTTTTCAGGATTCTTTGATGAATAGAAAGTTCAAAAGAACAGCATTTATTTGAAACACAAATCTTTTGTAACATTATAAATGTCTTTAATGTCACTTTTGATTTAATTTAATGCCGGCCAAGGCTCACAAGAATAAATAAAGGTTGCTGGTCATTTTTTTTTATTCTGACCCCAAACTTTTGACCTGTAGTGTGTCTCACGAAAAGAAGAAAATGATTGAAAATGATTCAGGTTATAATATGTCATGTGGGATGACTCTTTAAATGATATTTATAAATTAATATGAATTCATGATATTTGTAAAAAGAAATTATAATAATAGCAACAACATATGCATTCAAGAACTAAGGAAAATATGTTATTACTTTTTACTTGACACCACATGACATTAATTTGATTTTCCTTGAAAAATCTTCAAAACATGAATCCAACATGAATACAATGAACACATCAAAGAACGGCACAATTACTGCTTTCCTCTAACATGGATACTTATTTGTTTCTTACCTGGCAACCAAGACAGCAGACAGTTTATCGGGGGAAAAAAGCATGCACAAAGCACACACTTAAAACACACACAAGCGTGCAGAGACCCACGACTCCCGCACTGAAACCACAGAGGCATCCGGGAAGCAGACTGAGCTGCCACACACTCACATCGTGTGCATGGAGCACTGATGCACTCAAAGCTGATATAACTCACTCTCTCTCTGTTGATTCCAGGTCTCTCGCTCACAGACTTCGGCAGGTCTCTCCCGCTCGTCAGTCAATGCCTTCTCCTATCTCCTTCTCATATGTCCCCCTACACACTCTTATCTAATCCATCGCCTTTCACTAGCTCTCATGGAGCATATGCACTCATCCTGCCTCATTCACTCCCTTCTAGCTAAACACTGACAAGCTTATAATGAAATTTGTAAAAGAACATGTAAACAATGTCATGATAGAACGAGAACATTTTTTTATGTGGCCTGGTGTTCTGACTTAAAGGCAACCACTCATTAAAAGAGAGCTCATATGTAGAGTGTGAATTACACAATGGCCAACAGTATATATACATATACACCAATCAGGCATAACATTATGACCACTGACAGGTGAAGTGAATAACACTGATGATCTCTTCCTCACGGCTCCTGTTAGTGGGTGGGATATATTAGGCAGCAAGTGAATATTTTGTCCTCAAAGTTGATGTGTTAGAAGCAGGAAAATGGGCAAGCGTAAGGATTTGAGCGAGTTTGACAAGGGCCAAATTGTGATGGCTAGATGACTGGGTCAGAGCATCTCCAAAACTGCAGCTCTTGTGGAGTGTTCCCGGTCTGCAGTGGTCAGGATCTATCAAAAGTGCTCCAAGGAAGGAACAGCGGTGAACCGGCCACAGGGTCATGGGCGGCCAAGGCTCATTGATGCACGTGGGGAGCGAAGGCTGGCCCGTGTGGTCCGATCAAACAGACAGGCTAATTTTAACATTGCACATTATGTTCAATGAGTGCAGTTTTATAGCGCAATTAATTCAACAGCTCAGGTAAAGTTAATGGTAGTGTTGCACAATATACCGGTACTAGAAAAGTATTGAAATACCCTGCTATTAAAAGTGCATAATAGCAGTGCATGACAAAGAAAACAACAGAAACATGCATGCATGAGAAAATAAAGCGCAAACAGCGTACTAAGACCGGTGGAAAATGAAATGTTGCAATTTTCTAGACCGATATGGCTAGGAACTATACTCTCATTTCTGCGTAATAATAATCCAGGAACTGCTGCTGTACCATGGGTGCAGCGGCGCAATGATATCACGCAGCGCCTTTTCATTTTCCATCAGTCTTAGTACATGATGTAACTATACACATATCAACACATCACAACATGTGAATAGGAAAATGTTGCCGTAATTTTGTCACTTACTGAGCTAGCTGGAGCCATTTACCTCCAGTCTTTGTGCTAAGCTAGGCTAGCTGGAGCCATTTACCTCCAGTCTTTGTGCTAAGCTAGGCTAGCGGTGGGTGCGTCAGAGTTATGGCACGCACGGAGATGAGAATGGTATATATGGATTTATCTAACTCTGGGGGATACGGTGAATAAGTCCCAAAAAGTCGGCGTGTTCCTTTAAATTAATTTATAAAACAATGAATTGTAAATTCTGTCATATTATTCAATTACTTTGACTATTTTTGTTTTTTGATTTTAGTCTGGTATCGTATCGAAGTCATAATTTTGGCATCATGACAACACTAGTTAATGGTATAACCAAAATTACAAATTAAAATCAGTCAGAGCAATAAACGCATCTTCATATTTACTGGTAAAGCTTCATATTACAGGCAGACTTCTTGACTCCCACTTTAATTCACACCCTGCTCATATATAATATTTCAGTTGCCAGGATTGATTTTTTAATATGTTATGGTTTTAGTTTTAGTTTACAATAACACCTCAAGAGAATGGATATAAACATCCTGAGACAGCAGTGCATCGCTCCCTATTCCTGTCAATCACGTGTTAAAACAAAGGCTTTAAAGTTTACGTAGGCTACATGCTGCTTCCCATCTGACTTCATGGATCTTCTCCGGGTTCTCCTGACATGAAGATGCAACAGTGCAAATCATGTGAAGACATTCAATAAATCATTTTAATGAGTAATAGTACTTACTAAATGACTTATTTTTAGTATATTATATTAAATTATAAAGACGCTCGGCTCAGCAAGCGCCACTAATGTAATAAATGTGCTTTTCTGGTCTGTTTGTGTTTGAACATGCTGTAAAAACCCCACCCACCCCATCACCCACCTCCTCTGTCACTGCAGCTATCCAGTTTCCACTTCTCCCCTCCCTCTCGATCTTTTGATCTCTCTCTCTCCCTTTTATAAGAAGCTCCTAAAGCAATTTAAACCTGTCCAACAGCTTCACACCCTCAGAAAGCAAAAGAGCCAGGAACACTACAGTCAGAGAGATGTCTCGCATTCTTCCTGTAAACTGTTCTTGTATGGAGTGTTTGGCTTTGTTTGAGAAGTGGTGGAGCAAGATTATGAAGGGTTTACATCACAAAGTGCTGTGTTGTGCGATACCTTCAGCATGCGTTAAAAAGTAAATTGCACACACAGCTGTGAACAAAGCAAAGACAATAATCTGCGTCATGATCAGTGAAGTAAGGCGCGACACAGATTAAGAAAGAGATGAAGAAAGAGAAATGAGAAGCAACACCATATATGGATTCACGGTTACTTAGCGACAAAGGAACCGCCCACAACTCAGTTTTCCATGACACAGTGCGAGCGCTGGTTAAACGATGGCATCAGAACATGTGTCTGTGTGCACAGGCCTGTGGATGTCAGCAGCTGATGGAACGGAGGCAATTTTGGCTCATTCAAAGATGACAAAAATTTGAATATGCAGCTTGCATGACTACAAATGTACAGCAAAGGAAAAATATTTACATACAAAATAAACCCTGACAGGGGGGGCTCAGGATCTTCGGGGGCTTATTACAAAGCGACTTATCAATGTTTGGCTGGCATTTATTTGTTTGACTTGGAATTATTTTATCATGTGAGAAGACTGGGACTAATATGAAAGACTAGTACAGCATCCAGAAGTTTGGAGATTTTTGGTAACACTATTTTGAGGTGGCATTACACATGACTACATGTCCTTAGTAATAATAACAGTAAATGATGCATAATTACATGCAACTAACCCTACACCCTAACTCTACGTCTATACAGTAGTTAATATTACTCATACAAGCAAGTACAATACTGGTCACATGCAACCAGATTTTGTTTTTTAAAGAAAGGATGCATTAAATTGAGCAAAAAGGAATTTCAGTCACACTTTAGTTTAGGGTCCAATTTTCACTATTAACTTTGCCTCAAACGTCTAATTACTGCTTATTAATAGTATTAGTAGTTGTTAAATTTAGGCATTGTGTAGGATTAAGGTCCTCATGAAATCAAAATTGACTTTGTTAGCACATATTACAGGTCTTAGGGTGAACAATGAATCCGTGCAAAGTTAATACACAGAAAAAAAATTGTTTGTCGCGGTAATCTTTAATCAAAATCTGAAAAGTAACTTCCGGTCTGGAAACGGCGTTCCTTCTCTGATGATGTCAGTTTGACGGCTTAGGTTTGAAAATGCGTAACCACGCCCCTCCAGCCGTTAGTCTGCTGTGAGCGCGGGATGGAGAGGAGGAGCGCTGAAGGAAAACCCTGCCCTCCATTCAGTGCTCTGTTTCACTTGCTACTTCCAGTTCACTGGGACTTTAAGGGATGTAGAATATGGTCATGCAGAATAAGGCATTGATATGTACTTTATACTACTAATAAACAGACAAAATCCTTGTAATATGCATACTAATAAGCAACGTTATTTGTGAGAATTGGACCCTATTTCAAATAAGTTGTTCTTTTGAACGTCGTAATAGAATCCAGGAAAAAAGCATGCATCATGTTTTGCACAAAAATTAACCAGCACAACCGCTTTCAACATTCTTTCAACATGATTGTGCGACACCGAAGACTGGAGTAATAATGCTGAAAATTCAGCTTTGATCACAGGAATAAGTTTTATTTTATTACATAGTATAATGTATTTTTGACCAAATAAAGGCAGCCTTGGTGAGAAACTTTAAGGGTAGTATGAGATGCATGTATGAAAAAAAATGAAAAAAATCCGGAAATACAATCAGTGTGGGAAAGATGGAAACTTCCTGATCGAGTCATCCTGATTCATGGATCAGCCAGACGCACACAAACTAGCTGTAGTCAGTTGGATAATGGGAGACTGATTGAGTAACGGGAGATCAGCACTGATGAAACGCCCACGTGTAAGTAATACATAATATCAGTCCTGTTTTTGCTGACGCTGGTCATAGTTTGCTCAGCAGAGACATAACAAGCAACACCAAAACACCCTGTAGACACACATCAAGTCACTGTAAGACCCTTATTGTAAGACTCAAGGCGTATTCAAAGTAGTAGATTTTTATCAGAATGCTTGTTCCTGGAAATCAAGCCCATGACCTCGGTGTTGCTCATGCTTTACCACTTGAGGTTCAGTAGCAGACGAGCGTTTTATGTCCAGTGCACTGATCGCTAGCTCAGTTTCTGCTCAGATCACAGTAAACAAACGTGTCATTACAGATATGAAGTCACTCAAAGCTTCAGCCTGAAACAGAAACGGTTTCAGACGCATTATCCAACCTGACCAAAACCGGCTGAGCACATTGTCTAACCGAGACTGAAGCGTCAGACATCAAGACACACGGGATTTGGGGGATTTTTCCAGCTGGAGTGTACAATTGCAATGAGTTGACTCCTCCATTAGTCATCTATGAATGACTACAGTGAGTGTTTTATTAAATCAATCAGTGACCTTTGGAGATAATGTCTCGATTCTATTTTTTTTTGTTTCCAGAAATTAGAATAGTTTCTGTTCTTCAGCTTCAGAGTTTCACTCACACTTTAAAAACGTCCCCATTTACTTTAGGTTTACCTTACTCACTCAAAACACCTAAAAGGCAAATATATATAAACCGCAAAATATATTGTGTAGTTACTTTCCACAGAAAAAAAAAAAAAAATCATCCCTCCCATGGGTTACCCGTCAACTGTTCCAAGAGCCAACCTAAGCGGCAGCGATACTGTCTGAAACTGAAAACGTTGCCAGACTAGAAATTCTTCATCAGAAAGAGTGAAACTACAATATTTCAGTAACCTTTCTGATGACTTCTAAAAGTCTGATGAGTATACACACACACACACACACACACACACACACACACACACATATAAAATAAGGTTCAGGTCAGCATACCTTAGAGCAACACTTTCACAGAACAAAAGCTGGAGATGTACAGATAAGGAGATAAAAATAGCGGTCATTTTTAATAAATAGTTTCCATGTGACTAAAGAATCTTCATTCATGCCAACTGAAGCGATACTGTAGATTACATTTGTAGAATTTACTGTACGATGAAAGATTAACATGTATCAACCAATTTTTTTTTAATTTTTTTTTTTTAAACGATACTGTAGATTAACAACAACTCAAACACAACCAAGTTGTAAACATAATGTTGAGAAGTTCCTTACTGGAAGGCATAAACTCCCAATCAGTGCGTTCAAAGGAATACCATAGATAAGCTGCACAAGACCTCAGGTCTGCTACAGGACTTGGTAATAACGTTTACCATTTATCAAGAGCCCTTCCCCTAACCTTTGAAGAAGTGCTTTAGCATGCTTATTATGGACACTTTTATACTTATAAAAGAATATACTTGAGTGCAAACTGAACACTTTTTGGACACTTAAATGCATATTTGCAAATAAAAATAAATACAATTTAAAAAATTCTATTAGTTGAACTTGAATGCTTTTTTGACATACTTAAGTAGGACTTCTTATACTGTCTTTTTGGTTAAACGGAGACACACTGAAATGGCCGAACGGAATTTTGATTCCATTTTGTCCAAACGTTTGATGACGTGAAAATAGTAATGTTGACTCACAATTAGATTAAATGCTATATCTTAGCAATAGTTCGACTCGTCAGAACGAAACTTGGTACACTTCATATGCAATATGAATCTGGGGGTGCATGCCAAATTTGGAAATAGCGCCACCTACAGGTTATGAGATAATCCAAGAAAAAAAAACTTTTTGCTCATAACTTTTGAAATGTTTGCCAGAAAATCGTAAAGACTTGTTCACACCAAGAACGATAACTATATTAGTGTCCACACCAGCAGAACGATATCGTCTGCTAAGTGCTCGTCTGTCACTTTAAATACTCGAGTCGAGCTCGTTACAGCAGGATGGATTCTGATTGGCTGTCAATGTTTTTATCGTTTGTCTGCTGGATAAAAATCGCTCTGAAAGTGATTCCATCGATATCGTTTCTCTGTGCCGTTATCACTATAGCTATAGTATTCTTTAATATTGAGAATGATTTTTAGAGCGATATCTTTACCGTTACCTTTATAGTTATCGTCCTTGGTGTGAACGGGCCATAAGATTTCTTTGGGTCATGCCGACTCGGTCGAATCACCTGTATGCCATTTTGAAATTTGCTGTAAATTGCGATATTTTTTAAACGCACAAAAGTTGGCATACATCATCATCAGCATATGTTTGAAGGTACCCGAAACATTCAAAGACAGCACCACCTAGCATTAAAATGGATTTTTACATTGCATATTGCATCTGCTGGTTTTCTGATTATTAGTTAGGGGCCAATCGCCGAAGGCATTGTAGTGCTTATTGTATCTGTTGGTTTTATTTTTTTAGCTACTCTTTGAACTCATGTTTTCATTGAAATATGTTTAAAGTGTGAGCCTACTGGCAATACCATTTAATGCCATTTCTATTGAAACACACGTCACGAATATAAATATATTTTAAAAATATAAGTAGTAATGTAGTATTATTGAAAATATATTAACTTTACATGCAATATTGGTTGTTAAAATGAAAATCAAGAACTTAAAAAAATGCAGTAAGAAGTCAAAATAAGTGTACTTCTTTTAAAGCAGGACATGATTATTAACGCATAAATTACCTTTAAATTGGCATTACTACAAAATGCACTATTTAGAAGTGCATGTAGGTTAAGTTGTCTGCAAGTACAGTACATTTTTCAGATTTAAAGTGCATGTTCAATAGAATTGAGCGCACTTCATTTCCACAAGGATAACACTACTTAGCATGGAAAAACACATGCAACGGGTAAATCAGTATATCTCGAAAACTTAAACGGCTAGTTCACCCCAAAATTTTAATTCTGTCATTAATTACTCACCTTTATGTCGTTTACAAACCCGTAAGACTTTCGTTCATCCTAAGAACACAAATGAATCTTTCTGTCCCTCCATTGACAGCTACGCAACTACCACTTTAACGCTTTAAACAATTCATACAGAGATGGTAAAACGAATCCATATGAATTGAGCGGTTTAGTCTGAAGAGACTCGATCGCTTTATATGACGAACAGACTGAATTCAGGCTCAATATATAATCACACTCACGCATCAGTTGGGGTAAACGTAAGCTCAAGCATGTTCGGTTGAGCTTCTGTTTGTGTTTATATGTGAATAAAAGCCTAAATTCAATCTGTTCATCATATAAAGCGATCGAGTCTCTTCAGAAAATGCGCTCAATTCATATGGATTAGTTTTACCGGCGCTTTATGAACTTTTTTGAAGTGGTAGTTGCGTAGACTGTCAATGGAGGGACATAAAGCGTTCAGATTTTAATAAAAAATGACTTAATTTGTGTTTCAATGATGAATGACAGTCTTATGGGACAACATGCCATCCCTTTAATAAACAGTAAAAGCCTTTAAATTGGGAAAGCTGGACACCTACCCCTGCCAGTTCATCAGGACTGCCGAACATACTGGGAGACAGACTGCTGGGCTCAATGTCACTGCCTGTGAAATCATCCTCAGACTCCTCAAACGACGAGGCCGAGGATAATCCCGCAGAAGAGGAGCTGGAGAGTTTCCTGTGGAAGAGCGAGGGCGCAGGGGAGCCTCCGCAGCCGCTGTCCGAGCAGGGCGAGTCCTCGTCGGGGTGCAGGTCCAGGGAGAAGCCGCCCATGCTCAGCGTCAAATCAGTGATGTGCGGACTGTCCTGGCCAGGACCCACATCATCATGGGTGACTATTAGTTTGGGAATAATCCTAGGAGACGGGCTTGAGGCTTGTTGATCGGACACGCTGGATTTCAACGCACTTTTAGTCATTTTATGTTTAGACGAACAACTGAAGTCTACAAGAAAGTCTGGCGTGTGGCTCACATTTTCCTCCGAAACTCTGCCTGGAGTCACGGCACCTCCTGACACTCTTTCCATGTCCCACGGCGAGACGCAACACTCATGGTTCTCCTCCCGCCCACCTTTCTCTCCGCCTTGGGAATCCGAAACTTGACTCCCGAAGTCAAGTTGCGTCGCGCGACTCAAAAGTATCAAGTTTTCGGGCGCATGTTGATTACCGGAAGAACTCGCGTTTAAAATCAGCCTTTTCGCCTCGCGCACTCTCACGTCCACCGAAGTCTTCCCCTCTTTATAGTCGTCCCGCCAGCACTTTTGAACAGTCGGCAGCTCTTTGGTTTTCATCGGATTCTCGTCTGAGCAGTCACCGGCGTGTGGCGAACAAAAAAAACTGGCTCGTGTGGAGCTCGCGAGTGCTGCGCTGTGACTGCAGTGTGAAGAGCCGCTGCCGCTGCTGGATGCTGATTGGCCCATGCTGCGTAACGTACAGATCACTCACGCAGCCCTTTAAATGCCACGCCCACTGCTGGCTCTGGCCGAGGTCTTTAACCCTGTAAAGCCTGACATATGAAATAACAGTCAGAAAAATACACAGCAAATATCAAATCAAATCTAAAAAGTTTGCATATGAGCAGTATTTCTGAGCACAAATATGCAATTTGGTATAGATGTTGTTATTCATATGAATAAAAATGAAGATAAAAATGTGATTAATGGCATTTTATAACAGTATGTCAGTTGTCACTCAAAATCTAATAATAGCCTGTGTCTTAGTTAGATTATATTTAAATGTTTCGTTTTATGATCAAAGCTCTGTAGTTGTAATTGTGGAGAACAAAACATATATGTATAATATATGAGAAATAAATACAAACAAACATATCACCGCCCATTTTAACGTGTATATAATATATACAAACCCGATTCCAAAAAAGTTGGGACACTGTACAAATTGTGAATAAAAACAGAATGCAATGATGTGGAAGTTTCAGATTTCAATATTTTATTCAGAATACATCATAGATGACATATCAAATGTTTAAACCGAGAAAACGTGATCATTTTAATTTTAAGTTGGTTTTAAATTTCATGGCATCAACACATCTCAAAAAAGTTGGGACAAGGCCATGTTTCCCACTGTGTGGCATCCCCTCTTCTTTTTCTAACAGTCTGCAAACGTCTGGGGACTGAGGAGACAAGCTGCTCAAGTTTAGGAATAGGAATGTTGTCCCATTCTTGTCTAATACAGGCTTCTAGTTGCTCAACTGTCTTAGGTCTTCTTTGTGGCATCTTCCTCTTTATGATGCGCCAAATGTTTTCTATGGGTGAAAGATCTGGACTGCAGGCTGGCCATTTCAGTCCCCGATCCTTCTTCTACGCAGCCATGATGTTGTAATTGATGCAGTATGTGGTCTGGCATTGTCATGTTGGAAAATGCAAGGTCTTCCCTGAAAGAGACGACGTCTGGATGGGAGCATATGTTGTTCTAGAACTTGGATATCCCTTTCAGCATTGATGGTGCCTTTCCAGATGTGTAAGCTGCCCTGCCACACGCACTCATGAACCCCATCCCATCAGAGATGCAGGCTTCTGAACTGAGCGCTGAGAACAACTTGGGTTGTCCTTGTCCTCTTTAGTCCGGATGACATGGCGTCCCAGTTTTCCAAAAAGAACTTCAAATTTTGATTGGTCTGACCACAGAAGAGTTTTCCACTTTGCCACAGTCCATTTTAAATGAGCCTTGGCCCAGAGAAAACGCCTGCGCTTCTGGATCATGTTTAGATATGGCTTCTTTTTGACCTATAGAGTTTTAGCCGGCAGCGGCGAATGGCACGTGGATTGTGTTCACTGACAATGTTTTCTGGAAGTATTCCTGAGCCCATGTTGTGATTTCCATTACAGTAGCATTCCTGTATGTGATGCAGTGCCGTCTAAGGGCCCGAAGATCACGGGCATCCAGTATGGTTTTCCGGCCTTGACCATACGCACAGAGATTGTTCCAGATTCTCTGAATCTTTGGATGATATTATGCACTGTAGATGATGATAACTTCAAACTCTTTGCAGTTTTTCTCTGAGAAACTCCTTTCTGATATTGCTCCAGTATGTTTGGCCGCAGCATTGGGGGAATTGGTGATCCTCTGCCCATCTTGACTTCTGAGAGACACTGCCACTCTGAGAGGCTCTTTTTATACCCAATCATGTTGCCAATTGACCTAATAAGTTGCAAATTGGTCCTCCAGCTGTTCCTTATATGTACATTTAACTTTTCCAGCCTCTTATTGCTACCTGTCCCAACTTTTTTGGAATGTGTAGCTCTCATGAAATCCAAAATGAGCCAATATTTGGCATGACATTTTAAAATGTCTCACTTTCAACATTTGATATGTTATCTATATTCTATTGTGAATAAAATATACGTTTATGAGATTTGTAAATTATTGCATTTATTTTTTATTCACAATTTGTACAGTGTCCCAACTTTTTTGGAATCGGGTTTGTATATACACACATACATATACACTTCGCATATATACATGCAATATATAAAGATTGCATGAATAATAAAGTTTCTTCAGTCCATTAAAAAAATATCTCACATATATAGTTGTGTTCATTTTGATCACCTTAAAAATATAAATATACTTGAACAGATCACACCTCCTGTACACACATCAATGCGTCAATCAGTCGATCATTACACGCAATGCTGTTATTAAACAAACAAGGTGGTAAAGTTTAATATGTGACTTATAAGAGACAACACTTACCAGAAGTGCCCTTCTTCAATAAAAAATGTCATATAAATCACAGGGGGAAATGTTTAACTAACATGGTGATTTGTTTCCACAAGTGTTACTGTATGGTATACATGTTCTGGACGCATCTGGATTGTCTCCCTCCAGTGTTTAAAGAGGGAAAGTACAACATCTGAAGCTAGAACAAATTTCATGATAGCATTTTATGATTTCTGTCCCCCTCACATCATTTTCATTTTTGGCTGAACTGACCCATTAACTAAACAGCATTTGTAAAATCGACACACTGCACCCTGAGTCTTGTTTGCTCAGCTTTCCAACAACACTGACTCACTGTGTGACCACAGGACAGCTCACACCACATTCACCACACTTATTCCCTATAAACCACACAAGAGCACGGAGAAGTGCTGCATTAATAAAGACGTTACGTTTACTTGATATTTAACATTAACCAAATGAAACAAAATGAAATCAAATGGAGTGAAAATCAAATTGCACTGACACACACACACACACACACACACACACACACACACACACACACACACGACTGTATTATTGTGGCACAACACACTTCCTGAGACAGGAAGTGAGATCTTCAGTGGCAACAGCTTTTGCTGCATGACAGACCACAATAATGACGAGCCGTTCTGCATTCCTCTGATGCTTAACTAAATATGAGACGGCATCAATCATTTCTTTACTATTTCAGGAATTCGCCAATAAGTAGTTCTAGTATCAGTATGATTTTTTGGAAACACTTTACATGCACCGATCATAACATTATTCCTAATATTGTGTTGGTCCTCCTTTTGCTGCCAAAACAGCCCTGACCCGTCATGGACTCCTAGACCCCTGAAGGTGTGCTGTGGTATTTGGCACCAAGATGTTAGCAGCAGATCCTTTAAGTCCTGTAAGTTGCGAGGTGGGGCCTCCATGGATGGGACTTGTTTTTTCAGCACATCCCACAGATGCTCGATTGGATTGAGATCTGGGAATTTGGAGGCCAAGTCAACACCTCAAACTCGTTGTTGTGCTCCTCAAACCATTCCTGAAGCATTTGTGCTTTGTGGCAGGAGCATTATCCTGCTGGAAGAGACCACAGCCACCAGGGAATACCGTTTCCATGAAAGGGTGTACATGGTCTGCAACAATGCTTAGGTAGGCGGTGCGTGTCAAAGTAACATCCACATGGAATGCAGGACCCAAGGTTTCCCAGCAGAACATTGCCCAAAGCATCACACTGCCTCCGCCGGCTCGCCTTCTTCCCATAGTGCATCCTGGTGCCATGTGTTCCCCAGGTAAGCCACGCACACGCACCCGGCCATCCACGTGATGTAAAAGAACACGTGATTCCTCAGACCAGGCCACCTTCTACCATTGCTCTGTGGTCCAGTTCTGATGCTCACGTGCCACTGTTGGTGCTTTCGGCGGTGGACAGGGGTCAGCATGGGCACCCTGACTGGTCTGCGGCTATGCCGCCCCATACGCAACAAACTGAGATGCTCTGTGTGTTCTGACACCTTTCTATCAGAACCAGCATTAACTTCTTGAGCAGTTTGAGCTCCAGTAGCTCGTCTGTTTGATCGGACCACACGGGCCAGCCTTTGCTCAGTGCATCACTGAGCCTCGGCCGCCCATGACCCTGTGGCCGGCTCACCACTTATTAAGTATTTTTAATGCAGTAATTATTCATTGTAATGCACTTCATTATGCATTGTATCGTCAATAAAATGCATATTATAATGCATTTTAACTTTGGTTATTTATGAAAAGATATAATGCTTTATAATGTGCCTTATGAATACATTTATAATGCATTATACATAAAGACGAAGTAAAGTGTTACCATTTTTATTTTTATTTTTATATATGAATACAAGGATGTAATATATATATATATATATATATATATATATATATATATATATATATATATATATATATATATTTATATATATTTTGTTTTTGTCAATAATATATCCAGTAAAAATATTAAGCAGCACATCTGTTTTAAAATGTTATAAAAAGAAATGTTACTGGAGCAGTGGATCATGTGACTCTGAAGACCGAGTAATGATGCTGAAAATTCAGCTTTGAATCACAGAAATGAATTATATTTTAAAATATATTCCAACAGAAAACAGTCATTTTAAATAGTAATAATATTTCACAATATTACTGTTTTACTGTATTTTTGTTTGAATAACATTTTCTGGTACGTGCACTTACACACACTTACCTAAGAAAGTAATATAAGATCACTACATTGGTTAAGGTTAGGTTTAGTATTGCAATTACTATAATAAGTACCTGGTATGTACATGCAGAACAGGACTGTAAAACATATAAACATTTTACATATAAAGTGCTATCCATTTTCTACATAAAAATCATTTGTATTATTACACGACAATCTATTAAACACTACATTTGAACTTACCGGCTTCTCTAATATGAGACACTCCTCAGTTTGTTTTGCTGGAGAAACATGTGCTGATGTTTTACAGTACGAAGGCTGAAGTTTCTCTCTCATTAGTAATGAGTCATGAAACACACCCTTCTCAACAACCTTCGATTCATACCGGAAAGAACTGGAAGTCTGAATCATATTGAGGTTTATGAACATTTATAAAAAGTTACTACAGGAGAAGAGAGAGAATAAAGCAGGCCTGTTTTAGCATGTTTGTTCAGCGCTCGTTGTCCCTGTAGTGTCAGAATGAGCTCATCATGGACAAAATGAGAAACCACAAGTTAAATCACATTAGGCAGCATTTTGTGTGATGATCATAAAAACAAAAACTAATGTGGAAATTTTCACAGATTACAATAGAGCGGATGACACCTAGATGATTAAGCAGTATTTTAGGATTTAACATGCACAATTGCAATTATCCCAAGTTGCTCAAATACAGTCATTAAAATAGAAAGGACTGATGGAGGATGATTGCCATAGAAATGTGACATGAACATGAACCTAATGGATTGTGAAACTGATCCATCACACGTCTCTATTCAGTTTCATAGAACTTTTTATTATATATATATATATATATATATAATTTAATATCATATTATTTGACATTAATATACACTCTAAAAAATGCTGGGTTAAAAACAACCCAAGTTGGGTTGAAAATGGACTAACCCAGCGATTGGGTTGTTTTAAGCAAACATTTAACCCAACTGCTGGGTTAAAACAACCCAATCACTGGGTTAGTCCATTTTCAACCCAACGTATAATTATTTTTTTTATCATATTGTTTTAAGTTGAATATTATAATATTTAATATAGTATTTTTTTGTCATAAACATTAATACTTTATATATTTAAGTTATAATAAAAATAAATAGTTAATTCATCATTAATGCATGGCACCTTAATCTAAATGTTGAAATGCTTTAGGCCATATTCCATAAAATAAGAATATACTGTATTATATTATCAATTAATATCATATTATTTTGCATTTAATATAGAATTATTATTTTTATAATATTGTTTTAAGTTGAATATTATATTTAATAGTGTATTTTTGTCATCATAAATGTTAATTATGTACTTTATATAATTAAGTTATAATAAAAAAATTACATTTTCATTGTAGTATTTTTAATTCATCTTAATGAATCTATATGTTGAAATGCTATAGGCCACATATTCCATAAAATAAGAATATACGTGTGAATTTGAATGCCCTTCCTGATGCTTTTATGAAGATTAAGTAACTGTTTGTTTTGTCTTTAAGGTGTTTAGCATCTTCATGTTCAGAAGTGGATTTACTGTAAGAGGATCTGAACATCTCCCTCATTTCCAGGATGTCAAACTGACAAAAGAGCTGAAATCACACACATGCTCATTCACAAACGCTCTCACTTCCCACAGCGAAAGCAGATCTGAAAATCAAAGTGTGGACTGAAGCGGAGGGCAGTATAAGCACCAAAGCACCTGAAAAGTAGAACCAGGAGCAAAACCGAAAGAGAGACGCAGAATAATGTTGTTCCACTAATGAATCACTGAATGAACATACATGTCCCGCTGAATCATTGTTTAAAACGTATCTGGTATCAGCAATGCCTTGCCCTTCTCTGAGATACAGTGAGAAAACAAGCACTGAGTCATTTGTTTTTTTCAGGAGCCCTTTGGGAAGATTTGAGAAAGGCTTGTCCAAATCATCACTTTTAAACCTTTTATTGTTGTCATGACTAGTTATATAACAGTTTCAACACTATAGCTACTCAGAGACAACATGCCCCAAAATATGTGGATGTAAAACAGAATTATTCAAGAATCAAAACCTTCATATGCTGAGCATTTGGTCAGGACCACCTGGCAACAGTGAATAATATTATTTATATTATATTAACTGACTTATAGAGTAATGTGGTATATAATAATATTCTTAAGCAATATCACACAAGCAAAAATGCTGTTGTTTACAAATATCATTATGACTGATTTGGCAAGATATTTCTTTTAATATAATAAACATGAAGTTAATATTATGTAACTTATTTCCGCCAATGAAAATAGTTCCAAATGAAGCACCAGGGGAATCATTTATACTGAGCAACAGTAGCGGTGGTGTTTAATTCCTGAATGAATCAGTAGGTTTGAATGAATTGGTTGAGTGAATGATTCAATGAAACCCTCATTAACCCGGGCACTTGTTTTGTTCCCGAATGATTCAGTGTGTTTGAACAAATAGGTTGAGTGGATCATTCAATGATTCACTCATTAACACAGTCATTTATATTTGTTCCTGAATGAATCAGTGTGTTTAAACAAATCGGTTGAGTGAATGATTCAGTGACTCACTCATGAAGACAGTCCCTTGATTTCGTTCCAGAATGAACCAGTGTGTTTAAAAGAATCAGTTGAGTGAATGATTCAGTGACTCACTCATGAACACAGTTCCTTGATTTGTTCCAGAACGAACCAGTACGTTTAAACAAATAGATTGTCTTCATGAGTGAGTCATTGAATCATTCATTCAACTGATACGTTTAAACACACTGGTTCATTCTGGAACAAATAAAGGGACTGTCTTCATGAGTGAGTCAATGAATCATTCACTCAACCGATTTGTTTAAAACACAGGTTCATCCTGAAACAAATCAAGTGACTGAGTGTGTTTAAACAAACCGGTAGAGTGAATGATTCAATGACTCACTCATGAAGACAGTCACTTGATTTCTCAGGATGAACCAGTGTGTTTAAACAAACCGGTAGAGTGAATGATTCAATGACTCACTCATGAAGACAGTCATTATTTGTTTCAGAGTGCACACTGATTAATTGCACAGTAGTTGCTACAGTTATTGAAGACATGTATTATACTGTCAGACAGGCCTCAACAATCATAAAATATAAGAACATACAAGCAATGATTGAGCACAAAAAGACACAAAATTAAGAAATAGTAACTTTTGTGGTAAACAAAGTAGAATTCAGTCAGACGTGCTCTTAAAATATTGGAATCTGTTTAATGTGCATTGAAACACAGGATTCAGCCTGATACACAGTCAGATCCAGACAGCGAGTTGATTTCTTCCCTCTCCAAAAGACCTCAACACACACTCTTAAACACACAAGGTTTCAGTCGCTTTAAGACGTCTGATGCACAAATATCAGAGACCTACGCCTACACACTTCATCTATATTCAACAAAAATAAAGTATGAGATTTCGCCAAAAAGAAGGATAAAAATCTAAAAGGCAAAAACACGTCGTCTTGTTACCTCTATGCTAACTTAATTTAGCTCACATTCCTTTTCCATGTTTCTACTAAATTCTGACCTAAATCCCCACACAAAAAAAAGTACATAATAAATACTCAGTTGTGACAGAGGATCTTAATTATTTGGATCTCCAACAAAAATATATCATCTATGTATTTAAGTGGATAAATTAAGTTGCAGTCTTGCTATCTGAACGATACAGCATAGTTCATGTCAAGGTCTTAGATGACAGGATAGCAACAATAACATTACATATAGACATGATAGTGCTTCTTTCCATAATCAGAGTGAAAGGACATCGTCTTGTAAATCTAGAGAGGATGTTTTCAATCAAACAAATGACCCAGGGACTCTCTCCACCTCTCTGTAATTGTAATACAGCATTGTGTAGCAGGACACATTGGAAGTGTGTGCTTGGCATAGATACAGCATCCCATAATAAGACTCTAGAGTGCAAAACAGGTGGTTTCACATTTTTACAAAGTTAAAACTTCTCATGAGACCATTTGTAATTCTCTGAAACAGAGGCGAGAGAGAAATCTTGGGAAAGCTTGTGATACTTTCCTCTCGAGAATAAAATGGTATTAAGATATTTCGGTTGCACGCATTCTCACATTCGCTCGATATACCAGGGAAAAAGCCTGGCTTGATATTTGTTAAAATGCTCTATATATAAGTCACAGAGCAGGATGCTACCACTCATATGGCTATATTTCTGTGGTATACGTGAATAAATACACACAATACGCTAAAATGAAAAGATCTAGACTGCTACTCTACACATAAAAAGATCACTACAGACTATCATACTTAAATCCTCACCGTACTGTTAAGATTCAACATTAGGCACTGAGATTTTTTTTCGATTCATAGTGACACAGACAAAACAGAGAGGAAAGGAAGGCTTTCTTTAGGGGTGTTTGTTCATTTTGGCTTGTGAGATTCAAAAAAAGTCCTTAGTGGAGAAGTAAAGGCCATGTAGTGTATATATACAGTTTAAAATACTTTCTTCTGACGAACAATGTCTGCTCATTTCTCTCTCGTTTAGTCAAACACGGGGAAATGAAAGGTTTTAAGTATTATACGTGATTTAGTGTGATGTGTTGACTGAAGACGAAGGTCATGAGAGTCAAATCAAGGCTACAGTCGGTCATTTATCTCTTGTTCCCTTCTTCTCTTTGAACTTAATTCCAGAAATGATACTCTTACACACAAACACACACTTTCCAGGCTGCAGAATTAGCTAAGCTGATCCTCATACTGCTTCCTGAAACAGTCACCGGCAGGGAAGAAGTCCCAGCATCGCTCCTGGTACATTTTCCATACGTATGACTCCTAGAATGAGAGAAAAATCAAATCTAGTTTTGTAAATTTTTCAAAAGTGGGTAAGAAACTAGCAAGATGGGATGCATTAAATTGACCAAAAGTGACATTTGTCATGTTATAAACAATTTCTATTTCAAATAAATGCTGTTGTTTTGAACTTTCTATTCATGAAAGAATCCTGGAAAACCTTTCACAACAGTTTATTAAACATGGATAATAAGAAGAAAATTCAGCTTTTAAAATATATTTTAAATGGCAAAAGCTATTTTAATTGGTCATAATATTTCACAATTTTAATGTTTTTACTGTATTTTTGATCAAATAAATACAGCTTTAGTACACTCTAAAAAATGCTGGGTTAAAAACATCCCAAGTTGGGTTGAAAATGGACTAACCCAGAGATTGGGTTGTTTTAACCCAGCGGTTGGGTTATAAATGTTTGCTTAAGACAACCCAATCGCTGGGTAAGTCCATTTTCAACCCAACTTGGGTTGTTTTTAACCCAGCATTTTTTAGAGTGTGAGCTTAAGACACTTTCAAAAATATTAAAAAACCTTACCCACCCCAAACGTTTGAACAGTACAATAATATATATTTATAATGTATGCCCTTTTAGATAAATGCCCTTTTATTTTGTATTTTCATTTGGATAAGAAAGACACTGACCTGTCCTGTGTGCTCCGTTTCGTCTTTATTGATTAAATACATCAGGAAGAACCTGTGCGGCGGAAAAGACACAGTTACAGTAAGGAAACAAAATATTAGCTTGCAGTGTTTCTGAATGATTTACGATACACTTACATGTAGTTGGCTAAATTGTGCTCCTCCAACGTATGCGTTTCGAAGCCATGCGGCGTCGAGTCAAAGTAGTCACTTCCGATTCCACAGATGAAACACTTAGTCTATGGAAAAACAACAAAAAGATCATGATTTTTGTAATCCATAACACAAGTACACATTGCATTCTCAGGATTGTCACAAGGGGCGCTGTGGCACACATTAGCAAAAACTTCTTCAACAGTCAGTTTTCTGTTTGAGCTCCACCACTGTCATGGCGAAGCAACAGTTTGAAGAGGACCTGTTGAGAAAGCTAGTTAAAGTTGATCCTGGTGTCTGAATATGCTACTATATACAGCAGGCAAAAAATGTGTGCATGTGTGAAATGAGTAGTACTCATAAAACAGGTAAAAATGTAGCACTACTTCTGCCGAGATTCCAAAGTGCACATCTAATGGACTCTTTGCTATCCCGTGAGGAGAGAATTTGTGAAGTGATACAGCTGAGAACGCAAGTTACATGACAATGACAACATGGCAGATTGTAGTTCAAATCTCAGCTCGAGGTCCTTTACTGTTCCCATTCCTCTCTCTCCACTCCATGCTTTCATCCGATAAATCCAAGAAAGGCCAAAAATATATCTTAAAAAAAATATGAAGTACTAAGAAGTTCATTCATCAACAAATGTAGTACCTATTTAGACAGTAGGTGATTTTGGATGCCCCAGATATGTTTATAGCGAGTAGCTAGCTGCAGTTCATGTAGCCAGGTCTCTGGCTGTTTACACCTGGTATTAAGATGCATTTTGGTCAATTTGGACTACTTCCAGAGGTAGTCGAAAACGTATTTGACCAGATTGCTTTCGTAGTGTAGACGCTCATGTGGTCGAATGCACACGAACAGCCACTAAAGCCCGTCTACTCACCGCCGACTGACCTAACGCGTAAACATTATGGGAAGTGCGCTAGCCAGACGGGATTTAAACTTTGGCAGCTGGAGACCCAAGTTTGGTTTGAAGAGGAAAACATCAAGCACAATGTTCTCTCACCATTCCTGATTTCTAACACACACTCACAGCGTTCGGCTGGTCTTGTGGCTCTCAGATCAGAAACTAGAGCTGATGCTCTGTGTGTTTCTCCGTCGCGTTCATGTGTGAATTGCGTGAGCTTATTTTGTCCATTAGATCTAAAGATCTGAAAAGCCCATACATTTACCCGCCCATAGACCCTCCCCTCGAAGAAAGCAGGACAGAAGTGGTTGAAAGTGGACAAAAGAGACGGATTAAAACACCAGGTGTAAATGGGAATGTGTCTCCCTCGTCTACTTGTGATCCGATCGACCGAAACGCATCTTAATAGCAGGTGTAAACAGGGCCTTTGATAAAACACCATTTTGCTGCATTTTCTGTCCATAAGGCACCCATTTAGCAACAAAGAGACTTGATTTACACATAAAGTGACCAGTCATAGTTTGTTTTGTTTCTTTGTTCCATTTAGGTGTGGGCTTATGTGAAAAAGACTATACCAAAAAAAAAACCCCACAGAGGTTGGCTGCTATAGTTTTGAATGACATTTTGCGTACTTAAGTGAAGTATGAATATATATATAAAGAGCAGTTGTACCTCCATGTCCTCTCGAACCTGCTCCTGCTGATCTCTCAGCTCACCAAAGGCATCGATGATCAGACCTGCATATGACACAAACATCATTTCATCATGTCAGATAATATCGTGCCAAAACCTTTTAAATATTAAATTTACAGAGTACTAATTTCCCAGGGGGCCTCAATTTCCCTAATAAAACATGTTCGTCACCTTGAATGATGGCCAGCAGGATTACAATGACAAAAAAGAAGAAGGTGATGTCGAAGACCACACGATACAGTTCATACTCGTCTCCAGCCGGATCCTCGATCTCATCTCCTATACCGCCACCGGCTCGCACACCCACGTACATGTGGAACAGATAACACTGAGAGAGAAGACATGATCATGGCCAGGCGGGAAATGAGAGAGTGTATTTCAACCAAATGTAGATCCGCGTGTTGAAACACGTACAGTCATCATGTCATCACACTTCATGTCCGGTTCATCTTCATCCTCACTCATGTTGTAGAACTTTCGGAAGAAGTTGAAGGCCACCACGGTGTAGAGGTAAACGACCACAGCCAGCAGACCCACCGTCATCAGCAGCTAAAAACGATATGATCAAATATGTGTTGGAGAGAAAATAATATGATGTCAAGATGGTCAAATATGATGATCTCTGAGAGCTGTACCTGTTTTCCATTGTGGGTCACAGAGGACAGGATGGTGCGCAGGGTTTTGACGCCCATGGCGATGTCCAGCAGATGACAGGCGTAGAAGAAGTTGTTGTAGTGGCCAAGCACTGACATGACCAGATACCAAACCAGATACAGGAACGTCTAAGAGCAAAACAGAATCCAAATGAATCGTCATTGTTATAAATATCCTCAGCGTGATGAAATATATATATATATATATATATATATAAAAAGATAATTTTATCTTTACTGAAACTCACATTATCAGTGAACACCACTCCAAATTTCCAGATCTGGTATTTGATGTCGATAGATGTCAACCTGTGGATTCATGATATTTTATAATGCGAAATATCCTTTCTATTATACCATCATGTTTACGAGTAGGGATGTTAGATTCTCAAATGAGGACTGTTTTGAGCCACTTTTTTAGTGATTTAAAAATAAAGAGTAGTGTAGTTCAACCAATTCCCAAACGAATGGGAATATAAAATGACCTCTTGTCTAACTGCTAGTTGGTCAAACTAGTTCACTGTTTTAATATATCGACTAAGGTTATGCAACTGGCCCCTGGTATCAGTATAGGGATTCCCATCCCTACCCATTGGCATATTTGTGTGGCATATGCAGTACTGAATCAATTCTTGTTACTTGTATTGAAATGTTGGTGACTTATGCATGTCTTGCATCTTTCTGTACCATGTGAACATTGAGGGATCAGGCTGAGGCTTCTTCTCGTGTGTCATAGCGCTGACATCAAGAGATGCTAGATCCATGCCCAGCAGCTCGGCGATTCTTTCTCTACCGTAGATATCGCCATACTTCTCTAGCACCTGAAACACAGACACGCCATAAACACGCTCAGACTTCAACATGTCTTAATACATGCAGGGAAACATCTGCACACACAAGTATAGCACACCCCTGACCTTTCTTTTGACAAATTTATCCCAGTAGTTGTTCGGAAAACTCCTGAATGTAAAATAAAAGGGAATGCCATTTCAGATCACACAGTCTTCACAGGGATGCATTTATAAATAATAAGAATAATGATATAGTAGTATTACGGTGTATTGAGGACAAGTCTGTCCCACTGGCCCTTGATGTCGTCATCTTCTGGTTGTTCAGTTACATACAGACCGTCAAACTCCAGTTTACGGGCCAGCTCCTTCTCTCTCTTAAAGATGACCAAAGGAACCTGGACAAGTACAAACACAGTGTTAGCAGCTCACACTATGGGCCCTGCATGGTCTGAAGTTTAATGATGGAAATGTGTATGGTCTGAAGGTTAATGCTAGTTTAATTACGGAAAAAACAGTCTAGATGCCAGGCGCATGGTCCAAAAGGGTTGTACCCCATCTCTCAATGAGTCATGGGTGTGTTTTGGGCGTAACGTGCAATAAACCAATCAGAGTCTCATCTCCCATTCCATTTAAAAGCCAGTTGTGTTGCACCATGGCGGATTTGCAAGCGGAAAGACTGACTGCTTCTCCAGAGAGGAATCCTTTTATTTTTAATATTTAAAAATGTTTGTGTGCTGCTGCGCATCCCTGTGTGTGTAATAAGCAGAGTGTACACGCGTTGTGCACCCGCTTATAGACGCAAATTACTAACATGCGCTTTAAATAACACAAAAAATACTGCTATTGACTTTAGACCAGGTTTGTGTTGGTCAATTTCAATTCCTCAAAATAGCAACACACCAACAATGCGCCTGAACACACCTGGTTCACCCATGGGCGAACAGATGGGCGCGAGTGCATTTGATATTTAAACAACGTGGAGCTGGACGTGAAAATGAGAACTGCCTCAGGATGAAACTAGCAAAAGACACTTGCGTCGTGCCTGGCATCACATTGCGCTGGGTGTATGATAGGGCCCAAAAGCTCAAACACAAAGTTATAAAATGAAAAAATTCCAGTCATCATTTATTCAATATATGCCTGAAGGGAAGGATTTCAATGAAAAATAATTAATTTTGATCTGTTCCACACAAAGCTATAGCATGGCTTCAGAAGACCATACAAGTCATATGGACCACATTTATGACACTTTTTGGTCCTTTTTTCATGCTTTCACTGAAAGAGCAGCGTTGACATTCTACTAAATATCTCATGTTTCACAGAAGAAACAGTCACACAGGAGTGAAATGACGTGAGGGTGAGTGAACGATAACAGCCCCTGACCTTCAGACAGTTGTAGCCGATGATACAGAGGAAGGAAATGATGGTGTGTAAGATGGAAAAGAAGGTCATAGCAGGCTCCATATATCCAGTGCTCTCCTCCAGGAAGTAGTAGACAAACCCATCTTCCTCATCTTCCTCTTCAGCAGAGCCCTCAAACACACCAGAGCCCTCAAACACACCAGAGCCTTCAAACACACCAGAACCCTCAAACATGCCAGAACCCTCAAACATGGCCGAACCCTCAAACTCCTCCTCCTCGTCTCCAGGCAGGCTGTCAGACACCTAAAGAAGGAAACAGCTGACTTGAATCCAAATGGTTCTTGAAACAAGTTATTACAGCGAATCGCGTGGCTGTCAAGTGGAGCTGCACGATTCTGGATAAATTGAGAATCACATTTTTTGTGTTTAAAATAGAGATCACCCTTGTGACCAGTTTGAAAACCCCCGTTTTAAAATCATACTGACCTTGTAGAAGAGCAGAATGAAGTTGAGCGCAAAGGAGATAAAGAGAGCCAGGAAGCGCAGGTTGTAGAAATTGCGAGACAAATAGTTCTAGAAGAAGAGAAAGTAGTTTTAGATGCAGTTAGAATCAAAAGTGATAGATGAAAAATATCATTCATAATATAATATAATATCTACATAACTGTGAATGATCAGAAACAGTGTACAGTACAGTTACCATGAATTTGATTCTTTGGACTTCAAGCTCATTCCAGAGTTCAAAGCCTCCTTCCTCTTCCTTGCCTTTCTTTGCTTTAGCCTTTGCTTTTTTCTCCTCTGGCTCTTCTTGTATTTCCTCAGGCTCAGGTTCTGCTTCCTTCTCGGCCTTCTCTCCATTTTCAACACTTTAATAGACAGAAGGAGAAGAATATGACTTTACAATTGTTTTCGAATGAAAGTATGAAAATGTATCATTTGTTCTCCATTACTCACTCTGCTTTTTCGGGTTCTGGGGCTGCTTCTTCCTCTACTTTCTCCTCCTCTACTGCTTCTCCCTCTCCTTCTTCGCTCAGCTGAAATACCCGGTAAAACAATGAGAAAACAAGAATATTTAGATTAAAAGACTTACATTATCTACAAAGCAATGCTGAGAAGCAGGGGTGTGCCATATCACCTACGATAATATCGTGATTGTATTAACGATGTGCGATCTGACATATCGAGTATGTCCCTCCCTTTACAAAAACACAGCTAGAGTGCACACATACACTACGTGATGTACTCTAGTAGGTTAGACTAGTGCTCTTGTGCATTTATCTTGTGCTTCATGCTTTCACTGCATGATTTAGTCTATTAAAAGCATTTATAATACCCCAATATTGAAGATAAGGGGCAAAAATACTTCTGTATGTCTTTCATATTCATATCATTTAATATATATATATATATATATATATATATAGTTAATCAATATCACACAAAGAGTGCCCCTTTTACCCAAATATCAACATGATTACAAATGCGATATTGATTTATATAAACAGTTCTATAAACAAGTTAATATTAAGCTTTATTTTGGCAATGAAAATTGTTCCAAAAAGCCACATCTTTTGCATCTCTGAAGTTTTGACTCACTCAGTAACAGTGACTTGCTGCCACCTACTGGTGGTTTTAATTTAACATTTAAAGTATCTTTGAACATTTTAAACCATATCAATATTCAACGTTTTATGTTTAAAACATCAAAACATTATTTTTGCATTAGGAACTGCAGGTTAAATGCATTCATGTCGCTCTGAGCTCATTAAACAGTGTGTGCAAATGATCTAAATGTCCCTTCAGATGCAGATTCTGTGTTTCCTCTGCATTGCAAAGATGAATTTTGTGTTGATACTGATTTCATTTGATTGGTAACAACCCTACAATTTAAATTATGTAATTAGGATAAAAAGGTCTTTATAAAGGTTGACATGCCTATAAAAGGTAAAAATCTATTTAAACGTATTGGAAAAGATAATTTTGAACAGCGAACTGACCACCACACAGAATATGAAGAATATCAAAAACTTTAGGAGTCAGCTGTCCACGGCAGTCCTAAACCTCCCAAGGTACCCACACAATAAACACACTCAGCAACATATAGGGGCAGATTTACTAACAGCTTGCGCCAACGCAAACCCTCTTTTGCCGTTAAGTGACTATCAGGATTTACTAACATTCCTAAAGACACATTAGCGCTGAAAGGGTGTGGACAGGGTTATTTTTGCAGCTGACATTTTTGCATATGCATTTGAAGGAGTTTCCCTTTCAGATGCAAAATGTATGGGAGGAGAGTACATTTACATTTACATTCATGCATTTGGCAGACGCTTTTATCCAAAGCGACTTACATTGCATTCAAAGTACACATTTTTACATTTTGTCAGTTCTTGCTTTCCCTGGGAATCGAACCCATGGCCTTGGCGTTGCTAGCGCCACGCTCTTATTGTAAGATCAAGAGTATTTAAATGAATCACGCAAGCTGATTTACTAAGGTTTGTCCTTGTCAATTTACTGGTATTTACGGCATTATTTACCGCCCCCAAAAAACTTAAACCAGACGCTAATTTGTGCTCCTCTTGGTAGATTGTGTTGGTCATTATGGAAATGATCTGAGTTCTTTAACTTGCGCATTGTCAGTAGATCACACTCTGAACTTTCCACTCCCATCTGCGCTTTTTTGAAATTTACTGTTTAGTGAATCTGGCCCATAGTCTAAATATTGTTATGGAGAAAATCCCTGAAAATATCGAGATTGTTAATCTTCCCTAGTGTGAAGTACCCTAGTGTCAAGTATATTTGACAAACTGAAGGAGAATGATGTGGTTTACACAAAAACAATCCACATGGATGTTCACTCTTAAGGTGCAGTCAGCTAAATTGTATTATTGTCAATAGTGTAGCAAAGTATGAAGCACAGCTCATGCAGAAATCAGTGAATGAATCATCGTGAAAAACTTGAACTCATTGCGAAATCTGCATAAGGAAATATTTCTCTCTCAAGCGACATTCCCAATTGCATGAATAAACGACTGGACTTTACCTGTAAAAATTTGCCAAACAACGATTAACGAACAATCCGGCTACAAGCACTAAACTCGTACTCACCAGCTTCCTCTTCAGCAGTGGGCTGCCTTCCGGAGTTGGAGGCTCCTCTGGCTCAGTTTCTCCCATGTCTCCAAGACCACCATGAGGACCAAAACCAGGCCTTCCACCATCATCCTCTTCTCCCTCTTCTGCTTCATCCTCTCCTCCTCCTACTCCCTCCTCTCCCTCACCAGCTCCACCTGATTCTTGTACACTTCTTGCTCCTGGCTCTGGAGGAAGGTCACCGTGGACCTCGTCTTGAGTTGGATCAGGCATGTTCGTTAGAATCTCTGTCAACGTCATCTTCTTTGCTCCCTCCACCAGACCTCCTCCAAAGAGGGTGTTCCAGATGAGCATGAAGAAACCTCTGCAGACGCTGTAGATGAAGTGCAGGATGCCAAAGAGAAGAGTGTAAAGGAACATCACCAAACCCACAATCATGTCCTTTATGGTCATTTTCCTGATTTTGCGGTAACGGCGCCTGAGATTGCGGAAAGTGAAGAGGCTTATGAAGTCCACTATGCTCTTGATGAAGTCAGCAAAGGCTGAACTGGATTCAGGTGGCGCTTCTTCTCCATTCCCTTCCTCTCCTTCTCCCTCTCCATTTCCTCCACCACCGCTCTCCTCCTCATTTTCTTCATCCTCATCTTCGATCACCTCCTCTTCCTGCTCGGAGATCTGTGAGGCGATGTTCATCTCAAAGATGGTGTCCTCACAGAAGTTCACAAAGAGCTCCATCTTCTCAGATTCACCGCCCTCATTGACAACATCAAAGATGAACTGCCGCTTTGACTCTCTGACCTGAGGCATTTCCCACTGGTTGCGGTTGGCTTCGCTGATTTCAAAGTAGATGCGCTCTATCCTCCTGCTGGCACCCATGATCTCGATACGGCCCAGGAAGGGGCGGAAGTAGTTCAGCACGCTCTCAGCTTGCTCCAAGAAGTTCTGCAAGCGGGTGTCATGCGGGACATGCTCAGAGAGGTTGGTGAGTAGCACGGCAATGTTGAAGCCAATGTCTTTGGCCGGCTCTTGAAAGCGGTCGGCAAACTCCTCAAAATTGATCATCTCGTTCTCATCAGCCTCGGAGCAAGACAGCAGGAACTGGATCTCAGATGGCGTATACTGTTTCTGACTGTCCATAGCCTTGGAGAAGTCTTTCTTGGAGATGAGGCCACGAGGGTCCGTCACATAGTCCCGGAAGGCGTCCGATGCCACAATATCCTTCAGTTTGAGGAACATGTCGAAGAACTTGAGAATCATCTCTACATTGCTGGATGACTCAACCAGCATGTCAACCATCTGGCGAGCAATTGTGCCATTCACAATATTACCTGTAAAGGATCAATGAAACAGGCCATAGCATCTTTACAGGTTTGTAATTAACCTGTGAAAGTTAAAGCTGACGGACAAATATCTCTTACCCTCCAGAAGGGAGAGGAGCATCACCACCATGTCCTTCTGCAGATCAAGAAGCTCCTTTAAAAGACCAATTTGACTGGAGTCCTGTATGTACACAACCAAATTCAGACACACAACAAAATAAAGCGTTATCCACAAAATGTCTCAAACTCCCACTTTTATATAGTAATAATAAAGACCTTTGGATTCACATATACAGTTGTGGTCAGAATTATTGGCACCCCTGGTAAACACGATCAAACATGGCTGTAAAAATAAATGCATTGTTTCTGAAAAAAAAAAAAAAAAATCTAACCTTTCATTGAAGTAAAAGAATTTAAAGTGGGGGGTAAATCACATTATGAAATAAATGTTTTTCTCCAAAACACGTTGGCCATAATTATTGGCACCATTTTATTAAATACGTTTTGCAACCTCCTTTTGCCAAATGAAACCATGTATCTGAACAAGATGTCCAGGACCTCCAGCAAAAAAATAGGCTTACAACATTAAAGATCCAGCGGTATATTTAACCGTGGGTACGGGGTTCTTCTTATCCCTGTTATCCAAAAAGCTCTTTTTTCTTTCTTCTGACCTTAGAATCCGGTCCCTTTTGAAGTTCCAGTCGTGTCTTACAACTGAATACACTGGAGTTTGCTTTTGGAAAAGCGAGGAGGATTTTTCTTGAAACCCTCTGACCCCAAGACTCAACTAATGTCTGCAATTGTCCATCTGTGACCCTTGGAGAGTCTTTGTCCACTCAAACTCTCCTCCTCTCGTGCATTAGGACGATATAGACACGCGTCCTCTTCCAGGCAGATTCGTAAGATTGTTAGTTGATTAGAACTTCTCAATTATTGCCCTGATGGTGCAAATGGGGATTTTCAATGTCTTAGCTATTTTCTTACAGCCACTTTCTATTTTGTGAAGCTCAACCGTCATTTGCTGCACATCAGAACTATATTCTGTGCTTTTACTCATTGTGATGAATGATTAAGGGAATTTGGCCTTTGTGTTTCCTCATATTTATACTCCTGTGGAACAAGACGTCATAGAAAAGGTTATATAATTATTTTTTTTATATATTAATGGAAATATACTTCAGAGATATTTTACTCATAAAAAATTCTAGGGGTACCAATAATTGTGGCCAACATGTTTTTAGAGAAAAACATTTATTTCATAATGTGACCCCCACTTTTTTTGAAAGATCAAAAAGGATAAACAATGCAGATTTATTTTTACAGCCATCTTTGATCATATTTACCAGCGGAGCCAACAATTCTGACCACAACTGTTTTAGACCTAGTTTTTATTTTATATGGTATGCACCATGAGACCAAAAAAGAAAGCTGAATAGCTGATTTCAGTGGCATAACTAACATCTCTGGCATGAGTTGTATGTTTGGGGGGACGTGTGAAACAGCACTACTGGGACAAAGTTCACCTACTCTCAGCTTACCTCAGAATGTGTTCTACTCCAGAAATGATCCTGGGTTTGCGTTTATAAACAGACACAAACATAGCATCACATACTGTAACCTATCATCTAACACAGGGACAGTATAGACGGATATGTAAATTAAAAAGCCAGACAAAGACATCAGATACTGACATAGTCTTTGGCATTTGCAAAATATGATCATTCCTAATTTGATCATTCTATTTCTAGGTTCTTAGATGATGGTCTAAAGCAGTGGTTCTCAACCCTGTCCTGGGACCCCCTGCACTGCACATTATGTATGTCTCCCTCATCAGACACACCCACTTCAGGTCTTGCAGTCTCTACTAATGAGCTGATGAATTGGATCAGGTGTGTCTGACGAGGGAAACATGCAAAATGTGCAGTGGTGGGGGGTCCCCAGGACAGGGTTGAGAACCACTGGTCTAAAGCATACTGTGAAGGAATGCCAGCAGACACATAAATTCATAGTCATAGTCTTCCAATATCACACACAGTACACTTACTAACATAAATAAAGACAAAAGAGCACAAAGGCCTGCACATATACATTACAAAATATTGGATGAATCTCACAAAACCTTTTTGATATTTCACCGCAAAATCAAAAGAAAGAAAGACAAAATGGTACACTGCTTCAAAGAAAATGTTATATATATATACAGGATGGATGGATGGATTCTACCAGATCTATACTGGCAACATTTCTCACAGCAAGCGTCAATGGTTGAGAAGCAAACCCACTATAATCTTAAAAAAACTACTGTTATTGTGTCATGGAATGTAGTTTTAATAGATTTTAGGCGAGAATGTAGTTGTTTAGATATCAAATATGCAATTTATATGTAAACATAGTGCCTGTTTGAAAATTTGTCTGAGATGTGAGCTCCAGGCCATCAGCAAATAAAGGAATTTCTTACTTTTTAAAATATGACAGGTAGCTCTTGACAGGTTTTGTGAGATTTGCACAGTACTGTACAGGTTTTCTTGAGAATGTATGTGTGTAAGGAAAGCGTAATATGGTGCAGGTCGAGGGAAACAGATTTCCTCTACAAGTGAGCAACAGCAGGAACAAGGCATAGTGACACCTCCCTCAGCTCCAGTATATCAAAATGAACCCAACAAGGTTAAAAATGCTTTCAAAAAGTCAACACTGATACAGTGGGAACAGAGGGGATGTCCATGACAAAAGAAATGCGAGTGGTCTAATAAGAATCTCAATAATCTACAAATAACTTATCCCTCCTAAGAGCATCACATTGAGAAAACACTTGCAGGAAACGTGCCAACACATAAGCAATATGGTGGAGACAGGAAGCAGATAAGAGTGTGTGGAAAGCAGTGCAAATATTCTAACACTGAAGCAAAAACAAAGATCCTTACGCCATTTCGGAGTCCTTGGTCAGGGTGCATCTGGCAGGGTTACACATCAGAATAAAAATGTTACCCATCAACATTTTTAATACATTTTTGTATTGATCTCATCTCCCACTCTGCTGGACACATCCACTCGTTCTTTTGACTTTACAAGTCTCACTAATGTACACAACCAGGAGCAAAACTGTTTTATATTAAAACGAAGTAAGTTTAGTTCAAAAACAAGCTCGTTGCAGTTGAGTTGGCCTATTTTAGCCCTCATGTACATGGCAAAACCAAACTGTGTCACTTTGATGGTTACGAACCAACTGATCTTTCAACAAACTGGAGACTAGTAAATGTCTCACTGTAAGCACATTCTTTGATTTTTGAAGTCTGAGAGTGGGAGAGATTCTCAATATTGAGAAATACAAAAATGCAGTACACAGGTACCAGATGTGTAACAAGTATTAGAACAAAATCAAACACCACAGCAGAGAGGTTAAGAGAAACAACACATGATTAGAGATTACTAGTGCATTAACATTCACATCACACTACGAACATGTTCCATATTCATGGATTAGTGGCGATATTGGACTAAACATTAAATAGAATGACTACAGAGTGAACTAAAATCAATATGGTTCCCATTCAGTCGGTCACTCTCGACGCCACGTCGGAGTACCGACGAATAGGAATCTCGCTCGCGAGAGCCAATCTACTTCGAGTGTAACTAAAACGAGCCAATGCACATTGGCATGCAATGATTGCACCAGGTGCTCATGCCACGCTGTGCAGGTATAAATGAGACACAGGTGATTGCATCAAATTAGCATTTTGCTTCGGAGCCGAGTGGTAGATGGTTACTACAGATATCACTCCTTACTTCGCAGTCCTGACTGAAGACGGAAGCCGCTTTCGAAGCGATCTCTTCATTCGGTGTTGGTGTGACGGCACAGCAGCGGTCGTGTGGTTTTCCGATCATCTCTCTTTGTTGTTTGAACAGAACGATCACAAAGGCTGTTCTCACAGCCGGTTCGGTGCGCTAGGTGGAGAGCGCTAAAAAGCCGCTCCCACGGCTGGTAAGAGAGCGCCTTCAGTGAGAGAGAGCGCGCACGCCAGGCTGCACTACCCCTGACTATGTCGCCGCGACCCCTCCCCCTGCGTGCTTCAGCACCAAGGAGAGCGTCCTTCTGAAAGAGCTTACACAGATAGAGCTTGCGTCTTTTTCAAGATGACATTCTATCTGTGTGTTTCTGGATGCGGTGGTTTCCTGTCACCGAGGGATGGTCATCAGCGCTGTATCTCGTGTTTGGGCGTTCAGCACGCTGAGGCAGCGCTGGTGGATGAATCATGTTCTCACTGCGGAACATGACCATCTCGGAGTTGCGATCGCGGCTCCGTCTCGCAAGGGGCGGAGCCTCTGTGCCTCTGCCGCGATCTAACTCTCCTCAGAGAGTTACTTCAGGCAGTAGGCCGGCTGATTTGAGGGTTACGGTGAGTGTGTTTCCCCCAGGGAACCAACCCCGGGAAACCCTCATCCCTCTCGCACTCCGCAGCCAGTAGAGCTGCCATTGGACGCGCGTGGGCCATCCACGAGATGTGCACCATCCGTATCCTTTGGGGCTCCCTTGAGGACCAGATGTCCATCGCTGCATCGGAGGGAGGGTCAGAACTCTCTGGAGGATGTGTCGGCGCAGGGGGCTCCTCCGGGTAGACCCACTGTGCCCGATACTGATCTGGAGATGATGGCTATGCTTCCCGGGCCGCCGAGAGAGTCGGGCTCGTGTGGAACCCTCCACCGTGTCCCGAATCCTCAAGGCTGGATGATTGGTTTCTCGGGTGGCCCGTGCTGGTTCTCAGCGCCCCACCCCGTGCCTTTTTCCCGGAGGTGCACGAGGAGCTCACAAGGTCGTGGACGGCACCTTTACTGCCCGAAACCGGCCTAGTGGATCCTCCTCCTCACCACCCCGATGGCGGACCTGCAAAGGGATACACGCAGGTTCCCCCCGTGGAACAGGCCGTTGCTATGCAACTGTGCCCTAACTCCACTTCCAGGGGGAACCCGTGTCTTCCCTCCGGGGCCTGTAGGTACTCATCCGATCTGATCGGGAAGGCCTACCTGGCTTGTGGAGAGGCAGGCTCCGCTTTACACGCCACGGCGTTGTTGCAGGTCCATCAGGCCCGGCTCTGAAGACCTTGCACGAGGGTGGTCACGATCCCGCAGTTCTCCAGGAACTGAGAACCGCAACGGACCTCGCGCCGTGCAACGGGTTACAGCGCGGGCCGTGGGTCGTCGCGATGTCCACTATGGTGGTCCAGGAACGCCACCTCTGGCTGTGTCTGGCGGACATGAGGGAGACCGACAAAGTCAGGTTCCTTAACTCCCCGTCTCCCAGACTGGCCTCTTCGGCGACGCGCCCAGAACTTCGCCCATCAGTTCTTGGTCGCACAGAAGCAGACTGAGGCGGTCAGTCACATTCTGCCTCGGCGGTCAGCTGCTGTCTCCACCCGCGCCGGGCAGCGCCTCAGCCTGCTGCGTCCGCCGGGCGGCCGCCTGCGTCTGCCTCCGCTCCGCGCCCCGCAGCAGCAGCCCACCCAAGCGGCGTTGTGGAGCCGGGCGCAAGCAGGCCGCCCTACCCGTCCAGACACCTACCAAGAGGGGAGGCAAGGCCAGGGCAGGCTGCCACGAGACGCGGGCGACCCGGAGGTGAGGAGGACTGCTCTTCTGGAGATGGTGACCACACCGCTCCATCCCCCGGTGGAGGGCCGGGAGGAGAATCTTGTGTTCCATTTTGTCTCTGTTCCGCCGCTGGGCTCAGCCCCAGCGGTACCCAAATTCTCAACAAGAGCAGTTCCTTCCATCTCCGGGTCCGCAGGGGGCTCGGAGAGTTGTGGCTGGTCAAACGCCGGACCACACTCATCCTCCCTCTTCGCCAGCGGGCAGCAGTGGACAACCCCTCATGTTCCTGCTGCCCACCTGTGGAATCAGGTAAGTGTTGCACGGCACACTCTCACCTCGCTGCGGGCCGCCTCCACGAGACAGCCGCCCCAGTCCGGTATCTGCATTCCACCTCGCTGCCCCACGGTGGGTACGCCGGTGGTCCCTATGGTCCTGCTTGTACGGTCCCTGGGAGCCTGGCTAGTGCTCCTCGGTCCGTCTCGCTGGCTCATTCGGACCATCAGGCTCGGCTACGCGATTCAGTTCGCCTGGCGCTCCCCCAGGATCAGGGGCATCCGCTTCACTTCGGTGAATGCTGCAGATGCCCATGTCCTGTGTGTGGAGATCGCTGTCCTGCTGGCGAAGGACGCGATAGAGCCGTCCCTCCAGCCGATATGAAGACCGGCCTCTACAGCCCGTACTTCATTGTACCCAAGAAAGCCGGTGGGTTACGGCCAATCTTGGACCTGCGAGTCCTGAATCGGAGCCTCCACAAGCTACCGTTCAAGACGCTCACGCAGAAGCGCATTTTCGAATGCATCCGTCCCCAAGATTGGTTTGCAGCGGTCGACCTGAAGGACGTGTACTTTCATGTCTCGATCCTTCCTCGGACGCAGGCCATTTCTGCGCTTTGCGTTCGAGGGTTGAGCATATCAGTACAAAGTCCTGCCCTTCGGGCTGGCCCTGTCCCCATGTCTTTACGAAAGTCACGGAGGGGGCCCTCGTGCCCATGAGAGAACGGGCGTTCGCATCCTCAACTATCTCGGCGACTGGCTCTTTCTAGCACAGTCCTGG